>VZTU01035018.1:287705-351553 GCA_013400835.1 Zapornia atra
TGGGGGAAAGTTGGTGACGCAGCAACAGGCTTGATATGGGCAATCCTTCCCCAGTGCTCCAGAGCATGAGGTCATGTGGTTGTGAGAACTTCTCCATTAAATAGTTGCTACTTCTTTTTCTTTTTTTTTTTAATCTTTTTTTCCTCCTTTTATTTTTTTTTTCTTTGCAGACAAATTGTTTTTCCCTCCTCACTTCATCCTGGGAAACAGCCGAACTGTTTTAACTGAAACTTTCCCAAATAATTCAGCCCAAGACAGACAGACATTGGCTAGGAAAATAAAAAAAACAAGCATAGAGAGTTTGGCAATGTCTTTAGTAAATGAAAACCGAGTTTCTTAATGGAAAGTGTCAGGCACCCTCAACCATAAGTAGTGTTAAAGCGTAGCCTATAATTATGCAAATGAAGAGAGGGCGTCTTTGCCAACTGGACCTGTTTCCCAAACATTGCGTTCACTTCTAAGAATCTGGAGTAGTTGCATGGGATTTAACAAGGTGGTTATAAAATCAGATTTTTGAGTGTAACTGAGCTGCCACTTGCAACTGTGAACAGCTGAAGACTCTGTTGAGAGGTGGTAGGTCAAATTCAGTCCCAGTGTGTCCTGGAGAACTGGGACCGTGAAGGGCTTTAGATGGTTTGGCAAGGATTTTTTTTTTCTAGTGGTAGTGAAACCAATTATTTTCTGACTGTCATACAGGTTTTTTGGAAACAAGGTAGGAGTTAAAACTGACAGGTTATGACAGGCAATTTTGATGAATGGGGATTAAAAGGGGTAATGGCTGCTGCTGGGAGGGGGATTTTGCACTGTCAGCAATGAAGAGGCCAGGAAATACTTCCTTTTGACTCTTTTACAAAAATAATTTGACTCCTGGTGGGTTTCCTCTCCACTAAAGGAACGGAAATTCGCCGAAGGTGGAAATGAGTAGTTGTGATGCACACACGGAGCTGAGAACGGTGGTTAATATGTCCTATGTATGAGCTAAAAATAAGCAGTTAAGAGAAGTTGCAACCATGATTTTACATTTTCTGCACCTTCTTGTGCCACAGAGTAGGGACTGTCAAGGTCCATCTTGACATCTTCCCTTGAGTGGGTTTTGGTGATTCCCTTATTCTCTTCTGCTTTCTTCTTGTGGCACACTTGGATGCATTAGATGTGGAAAACCTAATGCTATTTAGTTTGTTCTGTACTCCTGGGATTGTCTTGCTTGGGGTTTACAAAAAAGCTCAGAATAGATGCTCTGTAACCCCTCTGGGCTGTGTGTCACATGGCGGTCTTCCACACGCCGTGGCACAGATGGTTCCTGCCAGCCCTCTTTCCACAGAAGAAAGGTGCCAGCATTAACTAATCCACAAAGCTCCCTTACACCGGGCATCAACCCAATTGTAGCAGTTTAAACCTCCAAGGTATCTTAAAATGCTGCTGTTGATGTTGTTGCCTTGGTGCTCCATTTCCTTGCTGTGCTAACTCTGAGCTTTTATTGGAGTGTGGGTAGACGGCGCAGTACCGGGTGATCAGCACAGCGGGAGCAGAGATCGCAGTGGCTTTTTTACATTTGAAATACAGTTTCTGCTGTGGGAAACATCCCACTGCAGTGGAAGGGATTCTGTCTGATCTGCTTCTCTAGCTAGTTTGTCTATTATGTGATCTGGAGGTTATCTTTCATGGTTTCAATCTGGGATTTGGTGGTCCAGGCTACATGGTGGGTTTTGAGTGTGAGACTAGAATATGTTCCAATGTTTTCTACCTGGAAGAAAAATCAGCCCAAATCCTTTGGGAATAAATGCTTTGTGGGTGAGTATCGCTGGCTGGGAGGCAGTAGCCCTTGCTGAGGGTGGGGAACAGACAGAGCAGTGAGTGAGTTGATCACTTGGATTTCTAGAGTGGCAAGATAGAAATTACTGAGCAGTAATAAGAGAGAGCAGATGACAAATAGAAATTCTTTCTCTTAATTTTTCAGCAGATGATCTCATTTTACACCAGATCCTCAGCTGCTGTAGACCAGACTACTCCCATGAAGCCCGTGCTGATTTGCACCTGCTTTGGATCTGGCAGTAGCATGCTTGATTTTAAAAAGAAAATAATTGTGGTTGTAGTGTAAAATCAGCTTAGTTTTGGATTAGAGAAGCTTTCAGCATTTCAGGCACTCTGGAGGTTGCATGCACCACATGTTGTGAAGTTGTAGCCTGGCGCACACAAACTTCTCCCTTGTCTTTCAGGTGAATTTGTATCATCTGCTTCAGTGGCTGCTTTGGAATATTCTCAGACTTCTCCCTAAGTGTTTTTCTGCATTATTTATTTTGAAAGCAGTGATTTTAAAAAGAATTCTTACCAGACCAAATTGGCCCCATACCCTGTCCTTGAGTTTCACTCACTTGGTCCCATCCTGCAGCGTCAGGCAGGAATATGAATATTGCGAGACCTTGGATGCAGTTGTCTAATTATGATCTAGTCCTAATTCTGCCAAAAGAGAACATTTCTTCTCCAGATCCACCTCCAAAAACTCAGTTTATTACCTAGTGCTGGGAATGCATTACTGGCCCCTCTATTTCATAGTCTCAAGAAAAATGTTTTCTCTTTTCTCTTCTCTCTATTTGCCTCTCATCCTCCACCAATTATTTTTTGCTGCATTCAGCTGAAAAATCAAAGATGCTGCTCTTAATACCTCAGCATGTGTTGCAGGGATGCAGGCACATCCATAGACAGAACATAGCAAGCGCATCATGCTGAGGGTTACTTACAACATCCCTGTAATGCGGCTGATTTACATTGGCCCAGGGGAGGAGGTGAACTGGAATCATGAAGAGGCTCTTAAACTTAACCACATCTCCTTCAAGGCAGAGCAAAATATCCATACCATCTGATAGGAGAGAGGTGGTTTTGACTCCCCCCCTGCTTTTTTAAGAAGGCAAAAACAATACAATGCATATTTACATAGAATCCCCTTAAGGACATCTGTCATGCTGGAGATTAAACTGAATGTCTCTCCCCAGTTTAATGTTATGCCTTCAGGCAGTCTAAGCCCAATAGATTTAGTTACTCTGCTCCAGATCCTGGATTACTAGCACAGGCAGTTTTTTATCCTTGCCCTTATTTTCCAGAAGCATGGAACCTTTGCTTGTAAATTACTGTCTTTGTGTGGGTTTTCTAGGCCACTTCCACTTATGTTTTGGAGCCTGGCCCTATGCTGGATTTGTGGTTAGTGTTTTTTACATTAACTTCTAGCAGCCGCACTTTCCTCGCTTCTATCTCCATATGGTGCATTAGACAAGTTATTCAGCTAATTTCCTTCCCTTCATTGTGAGGCACATCACTGAAGCTACGTTTCCATCCATCACCTTTTATCCTTTTATCCAGAAGAAGTTTGCCTTGCCTTCGGGACTTGAACTTCAACTGACACTAAAATAACTGGGCAAAGAGCAGAGAGGAAAACAATTATTTGAAAGTTATTATGTTAACTTCTAAAAACAAGTTTACTTTCCTTACTTAGGGACTTACTGACTTCTGCTGTCCTCCTATGACTGAGTCTAGATGTCTGCTGTCTGGATGTCTGCTGTCTGCAGCAGGGAATCATTTTGCTCTGCCTGCTTGCTTGCTCACTCACTCTGTGTGGCCTGAATCATAGCTCGGGAAGCTTAGCCACAGCAGCTTTTGAAAAGGCATCTTAATTTGTGGAAGAAGAGGGGATTCTTTTGAAGGAGGAAGCTGCGGTGGTTTCCTGAGTGGAGGCGCAGCTTGTCCAGTTGACTTTTCAGCCAGAGACGTGTCTCCATTAATGCAATCAATGGAAAACAAACAACAGATATTTTGGACACCTTCTGCAGGATGATGTTTCTGATTCTCAGTTTTCACCAGTCAGTTGCAAAAGAGAAGGTAAAATTGAATGGGAACTCTTTCACCAATGTCAAAATCTCCTCTGGCTTGAAGAGCAAAGGGTTTTTTCAGCAGGAGCCTGTTGGCAGGGGATTCATGAAGGGAGCAAAGGATTAACTCCCTGAAGTGACTGTTTATCAAGCCAGCTTTACTAAATTAGATGTAAAGTTCAGTATTCTGCCAGCAACTTTCATATTTGTGAGCTGAATGTCCCATCTTGTGGCAACTCCTGCATTGTACAGTGTTCAATTTGCCCGCGAATCCTTAAGGCAATCCCAATAAATGAGGCAAGCCCGAGTCCCCCTTTCTCACACTGTTTATCCCTGGTGGTTTTAAGATACTGTTTATTTGCAAATCTGATGTATTATTTTGCAGTTTCCATGCATGTTGCCAAGTCCACAAGTCTTAGATCAGGCTACGCAAGTCTTAGATCAGGCTCACCCAGTTAATCCTTTGACTTCAGTCATTAATAACGACAGATGAACATGTCTTGTAACGTATCTCCAAGATGTTTCCAAATGAGCAGCCCATGGTCAGTGTTATGGCTCTGCCACATATACTGTCATTCTTTCCCCTTGCTGTCTGGTTATGCGATGAAACCTGAACCTCATCAGGCAAGCGTAGAATTTGCTAGGGGACTTAAAACACCTCGTTAGCTATATAAGGGCTTTCAAGGCTCTTAACAGATTTCTCCATTAAACTCATAAATTTCTCCATAAATTCCATTTTATATTTGAATCCTAGTCAGTACCACCAACTGTGGCATCATCAAGGAATAAATTAAGGCTGTTAGAAAACTCTCCTTGCCAGTCCTTACTACTAAAGCTCTGTTGAACCGGCTTGCAGTAGGGTAGGTGTCTGTATGCACGTCTCCCTGCAGCACCTCCAGAGCCCCTCTCTAGCATTCTGGCCACATTTCAAGGAGGGCATTCTGTCTCTCCAGCTTTCCCCATGCATCCAAAGGGCCCTCTTCTCCCATTGCTATCCTGCGCAGCGTGGCTGATTATACTTCTATCCAAAGCAAATATACCGGAGCCTCCAAATGGTTGAACAGTATTGGATTTGCATTAAAATTTTTAAAAAGCAGCAGCAAATCTATGCATGATGACTCTTTGTGGATGAGCAACGTTCTGGCACTCAGTAGCCACCCAAAACCTAGAACATAAAAGCAGACATGCTCGGTGGGAATCTGTCCAGTGCAGAGGCTGCAGCGATGGAAATGCTTTTCACGTGTTTTGTGCCAGAGTTATCTGGGTTATTGTCTTGGTAAAGGTTCTAATCCTGCGTAAAGGATCGATGGAACAGAATTGCCTCACATATGTGTGCCGTTTACCCAGATGTTTGATCCTTCTCCATATGAGCTGTGCATTGGATAGAAGGACAGGCGGACACAGACACATTTCATCCCTCAACAGCTCAGAGGTGCACAGAAACAAAAGTTAGTATTTGAAGCAGGAAGGAAGCAGATACACAAGAGTAAGGAGAGTGGTGTCCCCCTCACATGTATCGGCCCCCAAACTTGTGGACTGCTGAGGAGAGGACTGGAATATCTTTTAAGATGTATATCAGAATGGCTATACTCAGCATCTACATCCTTCCAAGTCTGGTTTTTGGGCCCACACGAACATTTTTAGTATTCTGATCATCCTGTGACAAGCAGTTCCACTGTTCAGCCAAGGCCCAGCACAGCAGGTTCCAGGTGCACCTGCCAGCAATGGAGGATCTCTGGGGCTTTTGAGGGGTGTGACTCCATAGTACCCACAGTACATAAGGGTGACCAAGGGACACAGTCCTGCTCAAAAGGACTTGAATATGAGAACCAAGTTAAGCTCTTTACTTTGTGACTGTATGTTTTGGGTTTGCATGGCAAGGTTTAGGTAGCAGGGGAAGCTCCGGGGGGGCTGCTGCTAGAAGCTTCTCCTAGGTCCAACAGAGCAGATTTTTGCCACTGGAGGGAGGAGTGAGAAGATGTGAGAAACTTTGCAGACACCAAGGTCAGTGAAGAAGAGAGGGAGGAGGTGCTCCATGTGCTGAAGCAGAGATTCCACTGCAGCTCATGGAGGATGATGGAGAGTAGAGATTCCACCTGCAGCCTGTGGAGGAACCCATTTTCTCTCCCCTGTCCAGTTGAGTAGGGGAGTAATGGAGTGGCTTTGGTGGACACCTGGCCTCCAGCCTGGGTCAACCCACCACATTGGAAATGCTGAAGCCATTCAGCCTAGTGTTTCAAAATGAAAAAGCTATAATGAGAAGTCTTGATAGCTCAAGAAGGATAGATAATTCAGGGGTCCTGAATTGAGACTAATGCTAACCTGGTTCCGCATCAGAACTGAGCTGTGTAGGTACCTTGAGGAGGTGGGGGTCACACTCACCAAACCTACTTCTGTAAACCATAGAATTTGTTCTGTGTGACATGAAAAGACACATGCAGTAGTTCAGGGAGGGAAAGAAAAAACCTTCAAGGGTTAGCTCCTCTGTCTAAGCTCAGCCTGCAGGAACAGTTCTGTAACCAAAGCTGTGGCTGTGCTATTAGGTGGCCCTCCATGAGTTAATCCAGTTCAAATGATAAAGCTGTATTACTGCAGTCTGTGGAAGTATTATCTGGAGAAGGCTTTTTAAATCTCGGTAGCAGTGGCAGAGGTGCGGTGAGCACATGATTTATGGAAAGGGCCCCGATCACCCCTTGGTGCAGATCTGTAGAACTTCTGTGAAATCAGGGATGCTGCGGGTTTGCACCAGCTGGGAGTGCAGACTTGCATTTCCACCAGAACATATGCTAACCCTGGTGAAGAATTTAAGCCCAGATTGTGAACTGCTTACAAGGATGAACAGCTCCTTGTGAGCAGTTAAATTGACTTCACTGGGCCTCTGAGGTGAAGAAATCCTTACTGGTGAGAGTACAGGGTTCACCATGCATCCCTTAATTTTTTATCCTGTAAATAGCTGTTGGTGGTTTTGCTCAGTGCTGCGAATAATCATCATTTTACAACGGATGACCAGAGTGGATGATGAGATCTGAGACTAAAGGGATCGATACCTGCTAACACAAAAAGAGAAAGAAAAATTCCTTTTACCTCAATTGCGTTACCTCCCTCTAAAGAGATGCTCCTTCAACTACAAAGCAGCAAAAGCAGATAACGTGGTTCTGTTTCACCGAGCCATCAAACATTCTAAAAGTCAGTTATATAAACATTTGAATCTGGTGACATTTGATTCCCAGGCTGTGTGGGCAGCCTGGTTTACAGCAGAGATTTCTAAACAGGCAATTCAGTTTTCCAGGTAATTAAAAATGTTTGCACAGGCTAGTAGATTTATCTTTTGAAACCATTTTAGCACTAGTGCTCTCCAGAGTGGTGTCAGTTGACACAGCGCATAATCTAGAAGAGACTAATTGCCGCGTGATTTCTAATTTTTCTGCAGTCATGTAAATGAGCTGAAGCTGGCACAGGTGGAGACTGCTAGAGTGAAGGATTTGGCTCTCATGTTGTTATCTTCATTTGCTGTTGTCTTATCAACTCAAAAGTAGGGAATCTGCCGTCATGAAGAGCAGGCAAGGGAACAATGTCTGACTGAAAAGTCTTGTTTCATTATTTTTTAATTCAGACAGTACTACCTGCCTAATGCAGTTTTCTGATTACCATGCTAGGCAGCCAGTAATGCAGTTTTATTCAAATAAGGGAAGCAGTGCTTTAATTTAAGCTAAGAAATCATCCACATTTCTTACCAGGCAACAAGGATTGTGGTTCAATAATACATGAATTTAATAATGCATAATGGTAGACTTTGCAGGTACTAAATAGCAATATCAGAATGAATTAGTATGCTATGTTATTCTACGGGAGTCCATCTCCTTTGCGCATGTGCTCTTTGTCTCTGCTTTGCTTTTCCTTGAGCTATTTCACTCTTTGAGAGGTGGGATAGATTGATTAAGTTTTAGTTCCAGAAAGATGCTATTACAGATCTCCTAAAACCCTTTTTGGCTGCACAGGAAGGCCTTATAGTGTACCATGTGTAGCTGTCCCCTGGTATGTACTAACCCAAAAAGAGTTACTGTGGTGCAGCAAGAGGGAGACAAGCAGTGCTCCTACCCAGTAAGGAAGTTCTCAGGAGCACCGAGAAGCAAGGGACATGATGCTCAGCAGACGTGATTCCCTACTACCATCCTGGAAATGCTTTAATGTATTATGCAACTCCAAATTAGCTGGCCATGACTTCTCTTAGGTGATCATCTCAGGATAAAAATGCTCAGCTAGTTACGAGTTTGGTGCCTGTTCCGAGTCTAGATAAAATCACAGCTTGGTACCGGCCTTATCCGCTTTCATGAGGAGGTATTCTCTTTCCCTGGGGCTTTAGCCCAGCATGTTCCAGCTGGCAAACATACTCTTACTGTGCATTGTTGTTCTGAAGATGTACTCAAGCTAACTTAAACTGATCTGCCTTGGGTATTCATAATACTACATGCCAGTTGCATGAGCCCTTCCTAGTCTCTAGATAACGGGGAGGTGCAGGAAGAGAATCTGTACTTACATCATCTAGCTGATGCAGCTGAGTTAGGAGACAAATCCCTCAGGGCTTCCCCCTCCATGCTTTAGCATCTGAAGCTGGCAGAGCTTTCTCAGTCCCATGGTTAGCATGGGCTGCTGAGGAAAACCATGGGTCCTTGGACTTCACTTCCACTCATCAGATCTTCAACATGCTGCCTGTTCAAGTAGTCCCCTGAGCATCTGCTCTCTTCTGCTCTTTGAAACAGGACCACAAGATCCTGCTCAAAATACAACATGGGGGTATAGCTTCCCACTCTGGTTCTCCTGTTTTGTGAATCTTAATTTCCTCAGGAGATATTGTCCACAGTCCCTCACATCTCAGAATGCCTCTGCCTCACCCAGGTCACCTCTTGGAAAGGTTTGTGAATGTGTTATTTTGCATTTCTTTGGTGTTCTTCAGTTCAGTGAGTCCTGAATTCCAGCAGATCTGCTGCTTTCGTTGGTAGCTGTGTTTGTTTTAGTTGAAAGGGGTGGTTGTCACCACGGTCAGACACGAGTATCCAGATGTAAATCTAGAGGGCTCGCTACTCAAGAGGGTTTTCTATAAAAGCACATAAGCAACTACAGAGTGAGGAGGAAAAACAAAAAGAAAACCATAGGCCTGATTCTGCTCTCACCAAAAGGGTATGTAGATCTTCGTTAGTTTCCATTCTGCAGCCCTCAAAAATGTTCCCTCAGTGCAATCCCATTGATTTCAATAGAATTATTCCTGATTCACGCTGTCCTCATATGTTTATAATAAAAATTCTTACCAGTGCCATTAATACCCTGCAGATTATTCAAACTGAAAGAATTTTTCAGAACAAATTCAACTTTCATCATTTATGCTCTTTGTACACTCCTTGCATTTCACTCATCACAAGCAATAAAAACTTACTGATCGGTTTCACTTTTATTTACAATCCAATTAATTCCCTGGCACAATGACATCCTATTTAGGTTCATGACATTGGAGTGAATTGGTCTGAATTTTTTTTTTAAGCAACCTATTTCCATTACTTTTTTCTTTTTTTCTTTTAAAGTTGATCGTGTCCTTTTATTGGCAGTTTAGGAAATAAAACATTTGTATTCCTTAATAGTGTTCCTCCTAATTCTAAAATGCCCCTGGGAAAGCTCTGATTAACTGTACTACATTCAAATGTAGAATGATCTAATTACTGTTGCCGTAGCAAGAACTTCCAGAAGACAGGATTATGTTGTTTTTAGCTCCTTTGTGTTTGGAGAGTGCTTACATATAATATCTCTGTGTACATACTACATATATGTGTGTTGGGATAAGTGTGCACATACAAGAAATGCCTGGCTTTTTTTAAGAACTAGAGAAGATGAAATTTTGTTCCTTTCATATTCAGGCCGTTTTGCTTACATTAGTTTTCGGTAACAAATTATGCTCATCCTCTGCGGACAGAAGCTCGCTTAAAGTTGTAAAATAGATTTCCTCTCACATTGTCCTGCTCAATAAACCTCTTGTTCCATTGTGGGATCTGTGGGAGCCTTCTCTGGGGACAAAACCAGAATGTGGAATTCATTACGTATCGCCCAGTGCCCCATGCGGAGCGCTCATCTGGATTCCTTCGACACAAAAACGTGCTTTATGCCATTGCAGGGGCTTTTGAGAATTTTGAAGTAAATCCAGCTCAGAGCTGGTATATCAATGGCAAATCCTCTTAGCTCTGGTTACAGGAGATCAGGATGTTATTTCAGCATTCATATTTGGGAGCTGTTCCATTAACACCTACAGCAGTAGATGCGGATATATATTTGGCTGCTGTTTAGGGGGATCTGTTTGATGACTTATCCTGAAGACAGGGATTCAAATGCTGTTCTCACTTGTACATATGCATCTCCATAGAGTTTGCTAGTTTAATATTTCTAGCATACCACCATCTCTGTGCCAAGCTAGGGACACTTGGCTCAAAGGAGACACTCATCATCTTAAATCATCAACGTTGTATCCTGTTAACACCCTCATATCCCTGAAATGTTCTTATTCAGAGGTTCAGTCTTTAGATACAGATTTATTGCAAGGACTAGTCCTGCTCATTAGCACCAGCCCAGGCCGTGCCATGTGTCCCTTTTCCATCCTTGCGTGGGTCACAACTTATACCCCTGTCCTTAAGCTAGTGGCCTGCTTATGGAAGAAGGTATAGGGTCAGGCCAAGAAGTCCTTCAGCTAGGACAGCATTTGCAGGGGAAGATGTGAGGAGGGTTTGAATGGCAACATTGCTTTCTGTAGGAAGAATAACGTTCTGTGTAGAGTGTTTGTTAGGATGTCTTGTAAGGGAAGAGCTGCTCACCTACTATTGGATTTGGAGAGGTGGGTAGTGTAAGGGTAACCACCAAGAAAACAAACAGCACAAATGACAGAAACAGAGACATGGCTCAGCCAAAAGTAGGTGGGCTGCATAGCAAATAGAGAACAAGGAATCCAGAGGTGGTGTTCTCTGGCAAGCCTTCTTTAGTCAAAGCTGGATTATGACAGCGCTGAAAAGGGTATTTCACATTTTCTACTGGTGCGTTTTGAATGTGGGACAACTTTCCAGGGGTTATAATTGTAACTCAGGAATGAGCTCAGCAGTGAATTTAACAGATTAGCACCTACCAACTTTCAATGCTTCCCAACTGGCCAAGTGTTCTGTATCAGCTCAGCTAAAAGCCTTGAAGGGCCTGGAAATTCCAGCTGATGGATGCAAAGTGGGCTCACTGGTGCGATGCAAGTTCTTTTAGCCCATTTCTTGCCTTGGGTTTGCGCTGAAGTTTGAAAAGGTCTCTGTTCTAGAAATGAGAGGTGCTCTGTGTGTCCAAGCCTCTGGTAGTATGTAGTGAAGAAAAATTTTTTTGCCAGGATGATATTTAGCCCAGTGAGAACAATATTAGTCATAGAGGAGAAGTGGCGGTCGGGACTTACTGCTGCTGGTGTATGTCTGACGAGAGCCATATGATTTACCTTTTATATACTTTAAGCACTTCTTACATAATGGCATCTCCTTTTAAACACCAAAGAATGTGTAATTTAACTTAAGCTGTTATTTTCCTGGTTTTCTTGAGAAAAACTTCCTGCTTTTGATTTCAGAAGATCCCTAATGAACTGACCTTCTGTCCTCATTTTTAGCTCATCCTTTTTTAACCATGAATCTTCTGATACTTGATGTTTTGCATTTGGTTTTGTATTTCCCTTGATCTCTCAGTTCCTGAAGGCATGCGTTCAAAGCAAATCCTCAGTTTTCCCTTACAGAGCTAGTCCTCATGGCTGTGGAAAACACCGTGAAAATGTGGCCATTAGAGAGTGTCACATCCATGAAGGCGTATAAAAGGGTTTAAAAGTAGATTATTTTTAGTACATCACTCTTCCTCAGCTTATCTTATGATTTCTGGATGACTGTCCTATGATTCTGAGATGCAAGAGACTGGCAGCCTTCATTTCTTGTGTTTATGTTGGGACATGGGCGGTTCTTTCTGCAACTTAGGTTTCTTTTATCTTTCAGTTTAGATGTGGTACTTTCTTTTGGGTTCAGTCAGTACCCTATTGTTTTTCCTTAACTTTAACCTTAATTTTTTTCACTTACTTGACAGTTCAGGGCACTTTTTAGCGGTTGGCTCACAGTAGGCTCTTTCTTCAGTGGAAAGACATCCCACTCTGAGAGCTCACGTACTTGATTTCATGAACAGAGCCTGGAGGTTTTAATTTCATTGCCTGGATGTCAGGGTAGAATCCAGCCTCTACAGTTTACCACTCTCTATTTGTCACCATACCTCTGAGGAAGGTGCTAGCAATTTTACAAAGCCATTGTGCTCTTTTCCAGCCACAGTGAGGACGCAGTACCTCTGGGTGACTCCACTACTTGAAGTCACTTCTTATTTATGTCCCGAGCCTAGGCTGCAGGTTAAAGTAATATTACAGGATGTGATCACATATGCTTTCCTGTCCTTACATTCTTCTAAAGATTTCTGTTTATGGCTATTACTGGAGACAGGAGCAATGGTGTGGTCCAGAATTGCCATTCCTGCAACCCAGTTTGATTGCCGTTGGGGAGTGTTAAGCCCTCAGCGTTGGCTGAGAGGAACTGTTTGAGTCGGGTGATTCTTTATGCTCCTCCCCTGTTTGTACCAGCTCAACTCATGAGTTTAAAGCAGGGCAGGGGGTATGCCAGGTATATTTGATCCTGAGGGAGAGTGTTAAATGGCAGGAAACGTTAATAGCTGTTTCAACTGGTGAGGATGCAGCTCCCATGGGAAGGTGTGTGCTGTATCTGCAGCGAGAGGCTGTGAGTGCCTTGAAGAGCACTCCTGTAGTAGAAAATTCTGCTTTATAGATATCAGTCTGTGAGACTCCCAGCCGCCTACTGATAAGCCTTCCTCTACTTCGCTTTCCACCAGCTAAGTCTGTGCTGGTCGGGGGCTGCCCTTCTTCTTTCCATGAGCAAGGAACTGGCTGACAGTCTGCACCAGGAGGGTGCTGGTAAATCACTTTTTTTCAAACTGGCAACCTGTCACAAGTGGGGTCCCGTGGGGATTGATACTGGGACCAATGCTGTTTAATATCTCTGTAAGTGATCTGGATTGTGGGATCAAGCATGCTCTGATGAAGTTTGCAGATGGTACCAAACTGACTGGGAAAGTAGAAGAGCGCTGGAAGAGTGGGCTAACAAGAAACTTACAAAGTTCAGCAAGGACAAGCGCAAGGCCTTGCTCCTGGGAAAGCATAATCCAGGATCACAGCACAGACTGGGATCCACCTGGCAGGATGGCAGCTCTGTGGAGAAGGACCTGGGGTCCTGGTGGACAGCAGCAAGCTCACCATGAATGGTTTGCTACAGCAGCAAAGAAAGCCAACTGGGTGCTGGGTTGCATTAACAAGGGCATCACCAGCAGGTAAAAATAAGTCATTACCCCACTCTACTCAGCGCTTCTCAGGCTACACCTGGAATACTGTGTCAGTTTTGGTCCTTGCTATACAAAAAAAGGTATAGGGACAGGCTGGAGAGGGTCCAGAGGAGGGTCCACCAGGATCATCAGACTGTGGAAGCCTGCCATATGAGGAATGACTGACAGAATTGGGTTTTTCCAGCCTTGATAAAAGAAGGCTTAGGGGAGACCTCATCACCGTGTTCCAATAGTTAAAAGATAGCTATAAAGAAGATGGAGACTCCTTTTTTCACAGAGTCACATGGAAAAGACACGGGGTAACAGGTACAACTTATTTCTGGTATGATTTCAATTGGATGCAAGAGGAAAATTATTCACCATGAGAACAATCAACCATGGAATAATCTACCCAGGAAAGTCATGGATTCTCCAACATTGGAGGACACTGTTAAGATTCAACTGGATGGGGTGCTGTTCTTGTGCAGATGGTGCTTTTGTCTAGACGGAGTTTTTGCCAAGAAAGGCTGGACCAGATGATCCTTGGGGTTCCTTCCAACCTGATATTCTATGATTAATCAGTGTCGTTAAAATGCCAAGGGCACTGGAATAGGCTGCCCAGGGAGGTTGTGGAGTCTCCATCTCTGGAGATATTCAAGACCCGTCTGGACGCTTCCCTGTGCAACCTGTCCTAGGGAACCTGCTTTGGCAGGGGGGTTGGACCCGATGATCTCTCGAGGTCCCTTCCAACCCCTATGATTCTGTGATTCATTGAGTTTTGGAAGCAAGAGTTGTTATGAATTGTGTTTATTACTGTAGAGCATTTGAGGTCAACATGAACATCAGTTGCTATGTGAACATGGAGCTGTAGGTGGCTCATGTCTCAGAGAGCTACCATAAAAGGCAACGCATTCAGGGTGGGTAGAAGATGCGTTCATGGAGCAGGGAGGCTTTCTTAATTCCCCAGTGTGGGAGAACAAGCTAGATTTTCAGAAAAAGAAAATGGCAAAAGAAATAAAGGAGAGCGCAGAAGAAGGGGTGGCTACAGTCAAACAGCTTTGGGGAGGGGAAGGCTGGTCACAGTTGGAGGACACCAGTGTCTGCATGTCCAGAAGCCTCTGTCTTGGCAGTGTCTGCAGATGCTCTGTGAGGTTTCTTCTCTGGATTTAACCTTCTGTGGGAGAGGTCCCCATCTGGAGCCTGTTGGCTTTGGAGGACAGCAGTTGTCTCTGGCACTTTTCTGAATCCATGGGGAAGAGTAGGTGAACGGCTTGTCTGGGTCTTGGTATTTCCTTTCCTCCCAGTGCTCTTATTTCCTCTGTTGTATCTTGTGCCACTCCTGGCAATGCTCTCACTTCTTTCCATTAGTATCTTGGTGGTGTATGACGGGGCTGAAATGACATGATCAGGAGCTAC
The DNA here is from genome assembly GCA_013400835.1 of Zapornia atra. Lineage (NCBI taxonomy): Eukaryota > Metazoa > Chordata > Aves > Gruiformes > Rallidae > Zapornia > Zapornia atra. The sequence continues at coordinate 302,399 of VZTU01035018.1, forward strand.
TCCTGTCTTGATTGTTTGCAAGCACACCAGGAGCATTCTGGAACAACTTTAATTAAGGATAAAGCACTCCAGAAGTATGAAACAGAGCATTATAAAATCAGTGTTAGCAATCTTTGTAAAGGACGAAGTTACGCAAGTTTGAGTGACAAGATTCCTTCTTACTACACAAGTCTCTGCTTTATAATGTAATCTCCAGATGGCTGTGATTATTCTCAATCTGGAAAAAGTATATTAATGAAGTTTTTTTGGTTGTGTTTTTTTTTTTAATTGCATGTGATATGAATTCCCTTTGTAATTGAAGCTATCATTTTTTCTTCACTGTATTCAAAGATAAATTCACTACAGAACTGTAGACCCTAACTATCAGACAGGTTGGATGTCATCGTCTCAGCTTGTCAGCTACATAATTTTTAAATGCAGGGTAACTTTTTTCTCTAAATAGGTAGATAACAGCAGCTCGAGGGTATACTCTATACTGGAAGAGTGATACGGCCAGTGAGAGAAGAGGACACTCTTGCACTGTATAAAAATTGTTGCAGCAAAGGGAAAACCATAGATACTGTTGCAGTGAAGTCCACGCTAAGCAAGCATTAGCTGGCATCAAGGGAGAGGAAGTTATGGGAAGGGGCCTGGCTTGTTTCAGCTGGAGGGGAAGAAAAAAGGAACAAGAGCATTGTAAACCTGGAAGTTATTTTCTTTATGTATCAGCTAGCCCATCTCTTATTTTCTTGTGGCTGGGACTTGCTTGATTTTGGTGACACCTGGCTCTGGCTCTTCTTAGAAGGTGAGGGAGATGAGAGAATAAGAGAAGACCATTTCCTCCTTGCACAGCTCTCACTTCACACACAGAATCACCAGGTTGGAAAAGACCTTTAAGATCATCAAGTCCAACTGTTTCTGTCCTACGGTAAACCATATCCTTAAGTACCTCATCTACCCTTTTTATAAACTTGTGCCTTCTCCTGTCAGTATCTGCTGGAAGAAGCTATACAGGGGATCCTTCTTGTCCAGCTGGCAGATCATGAAGCTTCTTTGAGGCATGACAGGCCCAGTGCCTGGTTCTCACTGCTGCAACTCTAGTTTCTCCTGAATTTCTTGTGGTTTGCATGTACTGCATTCTTCAGCCAGCACCCTCAACACTGGATGCTGGCCCAAATAAAAACTTTCTTAGGGAGGAAAGTCTATATCACCACACATCACTCTTGTGTCTGGGAGAAAGGAAGAGTTAGGTTAGGTTTGTTATGTTTTGTCATTTCAGGTAGAAGGAAAGAGAAGTTGTGTTAAGCACACATTCTTTTCCTAGGCAATAATGACAGAGAATTTAAATATTCTGTTTGAAAACTTCTCATTGCAAACAACTACTTTCTGATTAGCTGAATGCCAGAGCACCCTGTTTACTGTTTATTAGGGCAGCATTACCCCTAGGACAGCTTCAGAAACAGCAGAGGGGGTTATTTTTATCATGTCAGAGCTCTTTTGCAAAAACTGGATCTCTCAGAATCTATAGGTCTGCATTTCTTGCGCTGGTCATCCTATCTGACCCAAGGTTTAGCTTGAGCACAGTGGCTGAGGAATGCTGCAGCCATTGCAAATCCAAATGCGGATGAGAAGAAGCTTCAGGCTGTAAACTGTTTGGACACTGGTGGAGTTGCTTTGTGCTGGTAAGGGTAGAAGAGCATGCACAAAAATTTGTGCTTCACTCAATATCTGTTTATGTGACCTGCTCACAGAATTAGCTCTTGAGATAATGAGATTTAACTTCTGTGAGCTGCATTCAGGTAGTGACTGTTGCTACAGTGCCTAAGTGACTCAGGGGGAAAGGTGGTTTCTGGGTTTTGCAGGAGAGATCTAGCCTGTCCTGTCAGCGAGTCATCAGGAACAGAGTTGCTGTGCTGGTCCAGGGGCTAAAAGATTTAGTTCCTCAACACGGAAACACATGGCTGCTCTTGCGGTGGCAATGAATCTGCCTGGAAATGTAACAACTTGCAAGACGTGTACCGAAATTGTATTGTTCAAGAGTGGAACAAATTAATTAGACTAAATGGAGTCTTTGGCTGTCATGACTCCGTTAAGAAAATTCACAGGAGACAGGCTGCCTTTTTTGTTAACAGCTTTCCTTCTCCTCCCTGGGTGGACTAGGGCTTTTTGTACCTTTTTTTACTCTCTGCCTCATTGTTTCAGTCTCTGTTCCTAGCTGCTGGAACTGAGGGACTCCTGCTCTTTCCCTGATAAAGGACTAGCACCCAGCAGTGAGGAGGAGATGCCCTTACAGCCTCAGTGACTACTCGTAGAATCATGGTCTCTCCTCCCCATTGAACTCAATCCCTCTTTTGAACTCTCTTCAAACCATTCTTGCTGTGCTGCTCTCTCCCCAGCTCCTTACCTGCCTTTCCTCGGGGCGTGCTTTCCCTCCTGATCTAGGATGCTGGGGGCCACGGCGAAGAATTAAATCTCCTGCCCTCTCCTGGAGCACACAAAGTGCATCCTGCTGGTCGTAGAGTCCACCTGTTTCATCACTTCACCATAGCGAGGTGGACGCTATGAACAACCTGCAGATACCGCATCCTTCAAGGGGAGAAAGACCCTCTTAGCTGTTTTCAGGAGCAGAGCTGTATTTTGTTGCTTTGCTGACTGTGATTCTGATAATTCCTCATGTTAAATTGCCAGGTTGTTGGAGGTTGTGTTGATTTTTTTTTTAAATTATTTTTAAGTTTCTGGCTCTTTTGAGAATGGGAATCCATCAAGGGAAGATGAAGGATGTGAGGAAGTAACACCATTGAGATTAAAGGGACCAAATTTTACCAGCAATCACAGCAAATATCTGGCTTGCTTAAGTGAAGCCAATTACTGTATTATTGCCTCCTTTTGCACTATGCACAGTAGGGATGTCACTGGATAATGGTTTGCATGTAGAGTTAATCACTTTGATGCATTTCTGACTGATCCCAGCAAATTATGTTTTGGTTCCACTATATTAAACACAAGAGCAGGGGATTATCATTAATAAATCTAAGGCACAGCATGCATAAATCTTGAATAAATCAAATATCAATTACATAGGCAGTATCTGCTGACATCTGCTTTCATCAAATAATATATTTGAAATAGATTTTATTCCACTTTGTCGGAGTCAAAGGAATGTTAGACTGGTGTGCAAAGACCCTTACTCCAAAGAGTTGGGTTATGTCGGCGTGCTATTGCTTGCTGAGCAACATAAAACAGCCTTTTTTTTTTAAATTGCCTTTCATTTTTATACATGAACAGCCCATTGGTTTCATAGAGTGGTTCACATGGTAAAGAGAGGACTTGTATCTTCAGGGAGAAGCTCTTCCGTGTCTGAGTTGCTAAATTCCATTTTCAAGTATTTTATCAAGGTTGCTTCTGATGAGGCTGCTGTGTATTCGCAACTGTGTCATGTGAGGGGTGGCTGGGTGGGGTGAATTCAGCCTGGGATTTCCCTGTGGATTGTGACAGGTAGAAAGAAAATTAGTTAATGCCCGATTTCAAGGGAATTACAGAAAGGGAGGATTAGGTGTGGGCAGAGCCCGGGAGCCTGTGGGTGTTCGAAGGCCTGTGGGCAGGGTGAGTATCTATCTCTGAACACATCACCTCCCTGCCAGGGGCAGGTGGGGTGTTTCTCTGGCTTGTGAGAACATGCAAAGCAGGAGTTTAATGTGATGGTGAGTCCTCTTCCTATCAAGGTGAAGGCCTTGCGTGGTTGCAAAAGTGACTCCCTCTATTGTGTGCTTTACCCAGGGTTTGAACACGCAGGGATGGCGTCAGTGGAACATCTTCAAATACTTTGGCTTCTCCTTTTACTCCCTTTTTCTTGCTTGTCAACTGTCTCTTCACCTCATTTCTGGATTAATGGAGACTGCGGTGAATCTGAGCACTCAAAAAAAATGAGAGCACCCTTTCCCATTGAAGGAAAAAACAGATAGAACTTTAAAGGAGCACTCTGAGTGCTTTCATTTCCACCTCTGCTCAGCCTGCTGAAGTCCCACATATGCCTTAGCTTCACAGAGCCACTTCAGAGGTTGGAAATGCTGCCTAAGAAAGCCTGTGGAATCTGCAAGTTTCATTTTGCGGGCTCTCTGGATAGCAACCAATGCATCTGAAGTCCTTGGGGACACACCAAACAACTACTCCAGGGTTTTGTGTAATACGCTTAAACATATACACAGATGTTTTCAAATATGTGCATACACCATAAGTTTGAGTACACGTAGGTGGATTTAGTTTTCTAGTGTTGGTGCACCATTTGTCAAATGTACTTAATTGTGGGCAAAATTACTTCTTTTCTGTCAGGGCATCTGTTGAGCAATTTAATTCTGAGGAAACGTGGGTATCAAAATTATATTACTGGTGAGCACCAAGCCAAAAGGAAAGGAATAGTTTTTCTTATCATTTTTGGAAAAATCTGTCATCTTCTAAATTAGGAATTTTGAGAACTATAAATGTCCTTTATCTTAGACATTTACAAAAATGAAAGAGTTGGTATCCTTTGGGTCCATGTATTTAAACACAGCTTACTATCTCTTGTGCATAGTCCTCAAAGGCACTGGGAGCCACTGGTACCATTTGCAGCAAGTGTGCTTCCACACAAACCTTTATACCGGTTCCTGCAATAACACCAACGGGTCTGTGGACAGCACAGCACTTGGTGTGTGGAAAGTGAAGCAGTGTATCTGTGAAGAATTTCTAGGAGTACCATCCCTTGGGAAGTGTTTTGAAAATATCTGACACTTGATATAATCTACTGCATTCCAAATGAACAAAAAAAAGCAGCTCTTTAGAAGTGTTTTTCTGAGCCCCAGGGATGTCCTCTGGCAGAGATGGTCCAGCTGTATCCAGAGAGGGAGGGACTCCATTGCAACTAGGAAAAATAAATACAATAAAATAAAAAATGACAGAAGAGCAGCTTTTGTTTTGGTGGTAGGAATATTTAAAGTGTTCGGCAAGCAGATCTCAGGCTCAAATTCCAATTCAAGTCCAATTCTTCTCTTAAAAGAGAATTAATTAAAATATAAAGCTTTAAATTCTCTTCTCAGCTGCCTGTTCCCATTCCCATTGCCTTCTGTGGGCGTTATACCTGTGCAACTGGAAGCAGGTTCTTGTTCCCCCTTGCAATTTAACAAGTCCTATTACCCCTGTCAGGTTTTGTGATACGAATCTGGGGGTGACAGCATGGATTTGCAATGGTGTAACCATGCATTATGCTTACCCTCTTGCAGGAGGAGCTGTAGGTCACTGGAAAATAGGTACAAGTTCAGCTTTTTCTGGCCACTTTATTTAGGGTTTGTTTATTTGTGTGTTTTACAGCATTAAAGAGAATTTGCAGTGCGAACTGGTTAGCAAGGCACAGATCTTCTGTCTGAGGAAGGGATCCAGATCTTCAAAACAGATGTTGCACTGACTCTTTCTATAGGAAGACTGGACTTGGCCCGTGACACTCCACAGAAGGATCTGGAGAGGCTTTCAGAAGAGGTAGACATCTTTGGTTTTGCTCTCACAGAGGTTTAAATCTTGCTTTTGCATGGGTGTTGGTATGTGTGACACCTTATGTCCACTGCATGTGCCAATGTGTGGTGGGCTGACCCACACTGGAGGCCAGGTGCCCAGCAAAGCTGCTCCATGACTCCTGTCCTCAGGGAGGAGTACAGGGGAGAGAAGATATAATGAAAGGTTCATGGGTCGAGATAAGGACAGGGAGAGGTTATTCAGCAATTACCATCACAGGCAAACCAGACGCAACAGGGAATTTATTAGCCAATCAAAACAGAGTAGGAAAATGAGAAATAAATCCAAATCTTAAAATACATCCCTCCACCCCTCCCTTCTTCACAGGCTTAACTTTATTCCTGAGTTCTGTATGTCCTCCCCGTGAGCGGCACAGGGCGATGGGGAATGGGGGTTGAAGTCAGTTCATTGTGAGTTGTCTCTACTGCTCCTTCCTCCTTGGGGGAGGACTCCTCACACTCTTCCTCTGCTCCAGCATGGGGTCATTCTCAAGGGAGACAGTCCTTCATGAACTGCTTAAATGTGAGACTCTCCCATGGGCTGCAGTTCTTCATGAGCTGCCCCAGTGTGGGTCTGTTCCACAGGTGCAGTCCTTCTGGAGTAGACCACTCCAGCCTGGTCTCCCATGGGCTCACAAGTCCTGCCAGAAAACCTGCTCCAACTTGGGTTTCTCTGTTCATGGGCTGCAGGTCCTGCCAGGAGCTTGCTCCAGCACAGGCTTCCCACTAGGTTACAGCATCCTTCAGGTGTCTACACCTCCTCCATGGGCTACAGGTGCGGTCTCTGCTCCCTGTCATCTACCATGGACTGCAGGGGGACGGCCTGCCTTGCTGTAGTCTTCTCCATGAGCTGCAGGGTAATCTGCTTCAGCACCTGGGGCACCTCTTCCCTCTCCTTCTTCACTGACCTTGGTGTCTGTAGAGATTCTCATATCTTCACACTCCTTTCTCTGACAGTAAAATGCTTCTCATTGGTTGGGTTTTTTCCTTCTTAACTCTGTTATCACAGAGGCATTACCACTGTGGCCAATGAGCTTGGCCTTGATCAGTGGTGGGTCCATCTTGGAGCTGGCTGGCATTGGCTCTGTCAGACCTAGGGGAAGCTTCTAGCAGCTTCTTGCTGAAGCCACCCTTTCAGCTCCTCACCAATACCAAAACCTTGCCACACAAACCCTCAGTGGAAGGGAAGACCTGAGGCCAGGGAGGGATTTCACAGACAGCATTTGCAGCCAAGTCACATTTCCCATACACAGAGTACAGGGAGAACAGCATTTTAAATTTGATTTTTATAGAGGATTTTTTTTTCCCCCAAGGGAGACACATGAATTTTATCTCACTGTATCACAACCACCTTGCCCACAAGTCAGCAAGGTGGCCTTTCATTTACGTTTCATACATTTTCATTCTTTATTTTGCTGAAGTTTGGGGATTATTTTTATCTTGATGGAGTCTCATCGCCTGAGTCCACTGCCACAGGCTGCTAGGCTGGAACGGATATGAATCTCGAGATCAATCATAATGTTAGAAGATACAAATCAGGGGGAGTTGAAGGAAAAGATGGGGGATAGTACAAAAGGCCATTGTCAACTCCATCTAACTGCTCAAGCCATCTGTGAGATGGATGGGAGCAGCCAAAACTGCCATCAAGGAGACCATTCCCCACTGCTGCTGGGCTTCATGTCTCTGTTACAGCCCATAACTGTGTCAAAATGTAAGGACACAGATAAAGTAGGTGATGACATGAGGAGGTACTGAAGGTGGTGTTTCAGACAGTCTGCCCTTCAGACTGAACCCAGCCTCCTCATCCCCATGTCAGCCCAGGCAGTTCAACATCTTTCTGCTCAAGATCCTTCTGTAGGGCTTGACCTCCCCTTTGCCACAATGTCTGGGCCCACTGCCACAGTGTTCAAGGATGTGACAAAGGCAGCCCCTAGCTTGTCACGTGAGGTAGCTCAGTTTAAGGAGAAACCATTCCCAAGATGAGCTTGTCCATAAAATTATGTGGGATTTGGGTTGAAAGGAAAAGAAAACAAAATACATAGGGTTTGTGTAAGATGGTAGGAGATTGGAAATGCTGCTGTTTCCCTGACCTTGTTTCTTTTTTTTTGCTAGTGTAATTGGTATCTAGCAATTATTTAAAGTGGCTAGCAAAAATAACGCAAGTATTTATAATCATTAGCAACTCCTCTTGTTGTAAAATAAGCCTATTGAATATTAAATTAAGCCAGACTGCTTAATTAATACCATCTTGGGGCTGTCCTAAAGAAATTTCCCTACTCTGCAGGTCTACATGGATGGCAGAGTACATGTTCATACTGTGGGCTTTGAACCAAGCTGGCATGACATGTTACTGAAAGCAGAAAGATTCGTGTAGTGCAGGCAGTGTGCAAGACCATACTTATGCAAGGATGAAGGTGGCAGACTTCCCAGATCTTTTATATTTTATTTATATGTACAGACACATATATAACCTGCCTTTTAGTTAATTAGCTAATGTTTGTAAAGCGCTTTGAGGATTAAGTGCTATGTAAGTGCTAATTATTTTTATTATTATTAGCTCTCAGTATGCCTTAGTAGACAAGGTCAACCAAGAAGACACCAAAGAACACATCTGCTAATGAAGGCTGGGTAGACTGTTTGCTCTTCTTTTTTTCCCCTCCCCTGAGAAAAGAAAAGATGGTAGTAGGAAGGTGTTCCCTAATGACATCTGTAAGAACAAGCCTGTGTCAAAGAGGACCTAAGCGCAGATAGTCCTGCCTCAAAGGACAAGGATGTGCATGTTGGTTTTGGCAGTCCCTCCCAGGCACAGGACATGGTGACTGTCTCTGCAGTCTGCCTGTTTGATGCTTTCCTGGGTCCACGCAAGCCAAAATCTCTGTAAGCCAAATAACCAAGCAGGACAGCACAAAATGTACAAATACTTTGACCCAGCTGGAAAACTCTGTGTAGAGGTGTTGAGGTTTTGCTTGCAACCCTTTTAAAGGCCATCTGAGGAGGTTGCACTGCTCTGTTGCCCAACACATCCTCTGCTGGGTGTTACCATCACTATATTCTCACTCTCGTGCTTGATACCACGTAAGTGACTTTGAGTTACAGTAGTGATGGAGAGTGATGGAGAGTGCTCTTCAAAGCAAACATGCAGTCTCCTTTGTGATTTGCAGACATTAATTAGTGCTCGTAAAATCCTCTCAGGGAAAATGGATGTTTGTGTTTAATACAAACACACACACAACATGTATTTAGGGAGGGCCATGTGTATGTATCTGTCCCAGAGATAGAAGGAGCAAACCAAGGCAGTGAAAGGTTAAAGAGAAGCCTGGAAGCTTGGCATCATGCTCTGTGAGTTTTGGTTAGATGCTGTCCATCAGAACAGACATCTGACTAAGACTTAATTGTGTTTTAATGTTTATTTCCACACTTGCACATGAGTACATCCATGGTAATGTGGGTGTATGGCATTGCCATTTGAGGTGGTATTTGGTTAAGTATACCTTATTATCTTCAAAGTTTTTAATTTCTAGCAGGTAGCAGCAGGTTCTCAAAACTTCTGTTAGCCCATATTGAACTATTACTCCTTGTCATCTTTACATATGATCATGGCTTCATGGCAGCCTTTTCTTTATCTCCTTTTGTAAAAGCTTTTGCATGTAACATACACACCTTCCTCCAGCAAACCCCACTGTGCTGCCAGGAGCATGAAGGAGAACAGGGTCCAACACACACAATTTGCTGGCAGCCTCGGCTGGAAACCCTCATGCTTGTCTGTTGTCATCATTCTGATAGAAAACATGGGCTCCAAATCAAAGGAGTTAACTTGGCCCTGAGTTATTTGTATTGAACAGTTAAAACATCTCAGGGAGCTGGATGCAGCTTCCAGCCTGGCTTGTCCTACGGCAGCAGCCATCACCACAACCTATTCATGTTAAACCTTTGGTAAAGATGTGGATAGCAGGAAGAAGGAAAATTAGTTAAAACACTGGACAAGGTAAATGTGAAGTACTGCTTTCACTTTAATATTATTTTCTTTCTCTTTCACTGTAGGGAATTTGTATAAGCTCTTTTATTTTTTGCTTGAAAGTCTTTTAAAATGACTGTAAATAAATGGGATGAATGTTCTGTGGGGGAGAAAAGAAACACAGTTAGTTGAGATAGGCTGGAGGTGCTATTTCTGTTCTTGCAGCTAAAGTTCAAGCCTTTTTCTTTGACAACAAAGCAAATAATGCAGGGAAGGGGAAAGAAAAGATCCGGGAATAATCAGCACCAGAGACAGAAGCTGTTTTCTTTTGCTCGCAGGCTGCTGCAGTCCTGCCAGCTGCCCTGAGACCTGACAAACTTGGCTCTGCTGGATATTTAGGATGATGTTTCTTCCTCTGTGTTTTGTTTGTGGTCGCAGAAGTCTTGCAAAAGATGGAGTGTTGGCTGGCATGGGTGAAATTTTTCTTTATCAGAAGGACAGCAGAAGTCAGGTCAAAGAAGAGCAGAAGCAGGGTGAGGAGAGAAGAGGCAAGAGGGAGTGATGTGAAAAGCAGCAGTGCACGGCCAGCTGTGCCAGTGTCGCAGGAATTCACCAAAGCTGGTGCAGAGGGAACCATTCCCAGGGTCCTGCTGTCTTGTTCACTTGAGTCAGGATCCAAATGATTTCTGTCAGGCCAGTGAAGATGGTGGTGCTGGGCAAGAAGGGGCAGTGGCTGTGGGAAACAAGGGGAAGACATGGTGACTTCCTCTTTCGTTAGCATCTTACTCCTCATTTCTGATCTTTCTTCCCTCTTCCCATGGATTGCCTACTTTCCCCTGTAACCTGCACTCTGTCCGTGGAAGGGACATACCAGTAAAGCTCTCCTAATTGGGACATATTCCCTTAAAACATTTTTCTGGTTGTTATAACTAAAGTGAGGTGTAACTGGCAGTTAGGCTTCAGTTCCCTCAGGGTATCTGGACCTCTGCACAGTGATGCTCTGCACAGGACCAGTCACTGTGGAGTGGCAGGGGCCCACGTCGGCTGGCATTGAACAGGACCTCTCTGGCTCCAGCTGAATCCCACAGGAAACGATGGGCTTGGATTGTCCTGAATGGGCTGCAGAGGCAGTGAGATGAGGAATGGGACTGACTGAAGACCTCAGGGGAATGATTAATAGTCCTTTCACACGTCTTAAAAATACACATGCACTAAGGGCTTCCACATACCAGCAGACGTATTCCTGTGTGCTTTGCTATGCTTGAATTTGACCAAATTCATGTCAGACACATCTTCTGCACTCTGCCAGGTCTTTCTGGGGTTGTTTGCTGCGTCTGTGCCGAGCCGAAACTACAGGGGGGTTATTTTTTTCCCTCCAAAACCAGTACCCCAAATTCATTTTCTGTGCAGTGTGCCATCTGGCCTTGGTTTTTCCAGTGATTGAGTGATCACTGTTTTGGATGAAATGGGATAATTAACCAAAGGAAGTTATGTAGAGGTATAGGTTGCATCACATATGTGTTACGTTTATGTATCGTATGCAGAACAAGGTTAGGTATGTGTCTATCATCTTAGTACTTTATTATATAATTATATATTATAATTCAATTACAGTAACAATTGAAACGTTAATATATCGTTACATTCTAATAATGCATCATTGTATTATTGCACATAGGTATACACAGGAGATGGCTTGATGGCTGAGTGAAGATTGCACTTCAATCCAGGTAAAGCTTAGCTGCTCAATTACAGTCAATGAAGCCATCAAAGTGCAAAATGAACTTTTTCTTTTTATATAATTATGCCTGGATTTTGGGCAAATTGGGTAAATAATTTGGTAAATACTTTTCTGGATGAGGTACTCTGGTCAGTTATGAGAACTAAAGAAAAACTGCCTGGGTTGGAGGGATCGGAAGGCTTACAGTGAATACAGAGAGGCACAGAGAAAGGTGACAAATATAGGGCATGCCTTTGTTACGAGGGAGAGTAAACAGTCTGTGTGAGATACCAGTTAGCCTGTAAGAGCGAAGCTTGGGTGAACCTGATAGTGGCTGGAATGGTGGGGAGCAACTTCCCAAGGAATGATTTTTGCTGCTGTTCATACTCCTGGAAACGGGATGGCGCTCCCTGAGATAATTAGGCAGTGAGTTCAAATCAGCAAAAAGGAAGTTTTGCTTCCCCTCCCCCCTCCCCCCCCACTCCCCTGCCGCTTCCACAACACCCACAGTGCACGATTGTTGTGTGAAACCCCTTGTCACAGGATGTTGTAGAAGCCAATAGTATAAATGGGTTCAAGAAGGGATTAGACAAATTCATGGAGGAGAAGTCTACTGGGAGCTATTAAACACGATGGTCCAGATGCAACCTCTGGCTCAGGAAGTCCCAAAACTGCTGATTGCTGGAATCTGAGAGGTTATACCAGAGGGGAGATCTCTGTAATTGCCACGCTGATTATATTCGCTTCTGAAGCACCCACTGCTGACCACTGGGGGAGATGAGATACTGGCTTGGATGGGCTATCAGTGTCTCAGAATGGCTCAGATATTTTTATGTTTTAAATTTTTGTACAATGAATAGAGAAATTATCGCAGTTTTGTCCCACCTACAAGCTGAAATTCACTACTGCCAAGAAATGCAGGTTTCTGACTGCTCAGGCCACTCAGGACTGTCTGCTCAGAGCCAGCACGGATGCAGTGCAGCACATTAAGTATAACACATTCCATACTGGCCTCCGTGACTGCCCAGGGCCAAGTGAACATGCAGCCCAGGTCAATGGCAGGACCCACTGCTTCCCCCTGAGTGCAAATGACCATTTGTTTATATGAGTAAAGATACTCAAGCAAGGCTGATTCCAACCTTGGGGCTGGAAACTCAGGAAAAAAGAATCCTTCTGCTCACTGCACCTCCTTCCCTGGAGGGGTAGGAAGGGAACAAGCAGCAAGATTAGGGGTGGAAGAAGGTTTCGCTGCCTGCATATGCAGCACCACTGGCTACTGCTCTGAAAGCTGAGCAGAGAAGCTCAGAGTTAGTAAATTTCTGCAGTATTTGCCTTATTTCTGTAGTGATGGAGAGGTGAAGGTAACCTACTGTAGATCCAGATGCATGACTTAACACTCTTGCCCCTGATTGGTACAAAGGCTAACTTGGTTCAGCCTAGTCTGTAAAGAGTAGCAGTTTGTTAACACTAAGAGATTAATTGAACTGTCTGCAAACCACCCCGTTTCCTCATGTAACATTGACTCAGGAAACATGCACACGTAGCCCAAGTAGACTTGGGTAGACAGACCTTTTGGCAAAATGCAAATCCACACTGAAGGTGTTAGGAAGGAGCTCAGACTCCAGGGTTAAGTCTTGGGGGGGGTCTGTCCAGGGCTGTGACGTTAACTGCAGCATTTGCCCCAGGCAATGACTTGGACTTGGGGGCCTGCACACAAAACAGCTGATATTGGAAGGGATTTGGAGGCTAAGCTCTGGTTTTAAATCCTTTCCAGTATGTTTGTGTTTCTCCAAAGCTATTGTCCCCTTTCACCCCGGTATCCCCTCCCCAAATTTTTCATAAATGTTGCCGTTTATGAAGGAAAAAAACATTTAACAAGGAAAAAAAAAACCCCAGAAGAAGCGAAGGGAGGAGGAGAGCCGTACCTCTTCTGCAAATGTAATAACTCAGATGGGGGAATGTGCTGTTAAAGTTTCTGCCTTGACGTGTGTATGTGAAACGTGGCCAAGTTATGGTTTCTGTGGGAATTGTACGTTTGAATTTTCTGCCTTTTGTGTGGTTAAATTCTCAACCACAACATTGCATTAAATAGTCAGGCTTTTTTTATAATAGTTGTTGTATCCATAAAGCTTAATGTTTTGCTTCTTTACAAAGGTGGGAGGGTATTTGTGTGTTTTTGTGCTAGGGCGATGACATGGCGGTTTACTTTAAATCGGAGCGCGAAGAATACACTCGGATTTCTGCCAAAGTGAAGGGGCGNTCTAGTGAGAAGGGATGGCTCAGCGACAGGGGTGTACTGCCAGACCGACAGCAATTAGTCTAGGGGACAGGGCCAGGCCTCGGGATTTCCTGTTGTGATCGTGAGTTTTATCTCTTAGAAAGCAATTCCAAACTTGCTCCAAACTGGTAGAACCCACCAGTTTTGTCTGCTCTTCCCCCCTACCTTCCCTCCTCCGAATATTTGCTCTGCAGCCTCTGGGAAGTGATGTGAGTGACCTTTGTAGAAAATCTGTACCAGCTGTCCACCCATTAAAGGCCAGCATCACAAACAGCGTTAATTGTTGTTGTGGTCGGGACTCTCCACGCAAACTAAGCCATCGACCTGGTGTGAAGGTCTGGTTTCCCATCAGCACCTATAAGACCCTATAGAAGGTCAAAAATGAAACTTGTGAGGCAGCATGGGGAAGCCAGCGCCACGTCTGTTTGCTTTGTACTTCTTTTGCTGGAGATTTTAATGTCAGTATATATGAGGGTTGTGGTCTATTCTACTTAAGCAGTAGGATGAAAGGTGAAGGCTTTAGCTTGACAAATATATATTTGTCTATTTTTGCATCAGTGACCAGAAAAGAAAATGGAAGGTTACAGGTCCTGCGAAACCCATTTCCTTGGGCTGGGTTCGTTATCGCAGCCCTCAAGCAGGCTTAGGGCATCATGGGCAGCAGAAACTATCTCCCACAGCACTGAGGAAAGGCAGCTAGGGCTGGAGTGGGCTTCTTTTTAGTCATGCTTTTTTTGATGTTGTTCCCAGACTTGTTCTTTGAAAACCCAGGTTCCAACCCCATGTAGCCACCAAAAGCAGTTAGAACTTTCAGACCAGGTTCTGAAGCTGTGCCTCAACTGAGCATGGTGAAGATAGACATCTGAGGTTGAAGGGGAAACCAAATCCCCAGGGTTTGCTATCGTGGGAGCTTCAGCCTTCCTTTTCTTCTTCCAGTCTCCTGGCTGGAGGGCATTATCTTACTTTTCATTCTTGCTCCACTTACCCAGCAAGTCCTTCCCTGTATTAGTGTCCTTGGTACTTTTTTGCCTTAGTGTTGCTGAATGCTCCTTTCCAGGAAGAAGCAGCGGACCCGCCTGTATCCATAAACATACTGTTGTCCTTCTGACCTTCCCACTTGCTGATGAACCCTGTGTCTTCTTGCTGGATCTTGAATTTCCACATTGCCTATGGGCAGAACCTTCCAAACCAGGTGGAGGGGAATTCATTTGCTCTTCCCTTTCCTTCCACAAAGAGCATTCAGATAGATGCCTTTGACACCCTGAGACTGACCTGAGGCAGGCAAGTGAGATCCTGTGTCTGTAAATCAATGTTAATCCCCACAGGATGAGCTCAGGGCTCTGTCCTCAGACCTGAGGGGTAGGTAAAAGGCAACTGGTTTTAAAACTACTTTGAAAGAATGTAAATATATTTCTTGTTTTTACCCACCAGGTCCTTGAACAGCTTGTAATGTTTTTAAAAGGCAAATGTCCAACTTCCTTCCCTATCCTCTGAATAAAATCCCATCCATTGGAGTGGGTGGGAGGTTTGCCTTTGGCTTCAGGAGAGAGGGGCTTCAACCCACATGTGTCCTGGTGGAGAAGCCTTGGGTACCTCCACGTGTTTTTCCTCCTTAATAGGCTTTTTCTGGCCTGTTTGAGAAAGTTTTCTTCTCACTCTGCTTCTGACAGCTCTAAGGGCACAGGCAAGGACGTTGTCAGCAGGGAAGCTGAGTTTATTGGCTATGGATCCTATGATTTGGATACTTTCTGCCCTTTTTTGAAACAATTCTTTGGTTTTGAAAGCAAATGGTGGCTGTAATATAGTGAATTGGACACTAAATTTCTATTAATTCATAAAAACTAAAATAGAATCCATTAGGAGTAGTTTGGTATTGGTGTGAAAGGAGATGTAAATTATCTACTATCATGCTTGAAATGCGAAAGCTAATCATGTTTGGCATCAGGCCAGCTACCATTAAAGTAATTATTTTTAATCATCAGCACTTGGTGACATGAATACTCATATTTGTTGATTTACTGTGGAAAGCACTTTATATTGTAAATAAAAAGCTGAGAAAATATACATTTTGTTTTAACGATAATAATAATTATTCAGATAAAAAGGCATTTGCTTTTACGAAGCCAAAAGAGTTGGTTTCTGCCCCCACTCCCCCACCCCCCCCAATCAGTCAATATAATCAGCCTGCCATATTAAATGGGAAGCCCACCAGCCACATCTGGATCCTATTCCAGTGTGAATGCTATATTTTTTAGCATTAAAAATTGCTAATAGTGGATTCTCCTGAATCACTGCTGTTGAGAAACTCCTTCTTTTTCACAGAATGGGGGGTTAATGACATAAATTCAAACTGGGCTGTCCTGTGTGCAACCTTTATTTGATTATAAAAGACCATAAAATGCTGGAAATGGTCTATGTGACCTAGGTTAAAAAAAAAAAAATCCCAATTTTATCTTGTTTTTGGAAGTTTTTCAATGAGCCTGAGACTCCTAATTGCCTATATGAGTTCTGTAAGTGGAGGTATAAGTGCCTTGCTTATTTGGGACCACTGGAACTATCCACCTGTCTTCTACAGAAATAAAACTGTGTATGTTGGCATCATGTGCCATAACATTACTCTGAAATTTGGAAGTATTTAATAAGGAGGCCAGTAATACATTCAGTAGACATCCCATGAATATGACTGACAGTCTGTATCAACCCTAACAGTCCATCTTCCCAAACTATGTGTACTTGGTTTGAAGAAAGCATGCCTTGAGTTCATGAGGATTGGTTCTTTCAGTAGGAAATTTACAGTATTGAGGCAAAAATCACTTAAGCAATCAGAAAGTCCCAAGTTCAGCACGTAGTGGCTGGGAAGGCAGTGAGTATCGGAAAGCAGTTCCGGGAGGGGAAAGGGTTATTAGCAGGTAAAGCAAAAGGAGCAGCAGAATACTACATGTAGGACTGTGTGTGATTCTAGGGAAACAGGGACTGATTCCTGAGTGTTAATTATAGTAGCATAAAAAGCTTATTACAGGGTGTGAGAGGGTGTGGGAATAGTGTGTGCTCAGGTACTCAGAGGCAGTTCTACCTCTTTGGCACAGTTATTTTGACAAGCCAAATCATAAAAGAACAAAATACCCCAAACAGGCAAGTAAAAAAGGAAAACAAACAAAACCTCATCCCTCGATTTTCTCCTTAAATAAGCAAATCTAACCAAGCCTACATTGTTTCCAAAGCCCAGGGGGCATTGCCACGCTAGCTGGAGGGCAGTGCAGCAGAGGTGGCTTCATGCTGGATTGCCAGAAGGCCTGGTGGGAGCGTTGGCTCTGGTTTCTTTGGCACCACACAGCTCGGCATCTCCACCCCAGTGCTCTGTAGGTGTTGATTTTGACAGATGTGGGGCAATTTCCTTTCCCTCTAATTTTTGACCACGTTACACAGTGTGACAGTGAACATAACTTGGCTTGGTGGAGGTTTGCAGTATTGCTGTGGAAGGGGTTAGACTCCCCTGCAGCCTTCTCCTCCTCCTGTCCCATGCAAGCCTCATCCTCAAAATTTGGGCCAACTTTGATCCTCTCCTTTCTGCAGAGGATGGTCTGTATAGCCAGCCATTGTAGGGTGGTATCTATTTAGCTAGACTGAGGAGCTGCTATCAGCCTGCTCTGGTTAGGGGGTGCAAACTTTTCGGATGGGCATCAAGCCCAGAGATATCACTGCCTCTTTACACTCCACTTCAGAGCAAAGGCACATGCAAAGGTCTATACACACACACTTTTAATATTGTCCCACAGGTTAACCTAGGGAGATGCTGCTCTTTTTTAGGGCTTCAAATAGAGTACATGTGCATACATAAAAGTACTTCAATTTTCCCATGGTCCTTACTTGTGGAAGCATAATATGCGATTGATCGTTTCTTAAAAAACAAAAACTGAACGTGAAAAGACAAGCACTCTGTGGGGGAAAGGCTTAAAAATACCTAGTGAGTGTTTTTAATAACCTGGGTCAAAAGATGGAGATAAAAATTTAGAATATTGTTTTAGTTTGTTGTGAAAATAAAACTTGGCTTGATTTTTCTGAAGGCCCAAATGTAAACAGCTAATTGGGCCAGTGCTAAATCAAAATGCTTTCTGGTCTTGTATATTTTAATTCTTTTTCCTGTACGTAGCCATGAATGGGGAAGACAGACTCTGACAATGATTCAGTCTTGTGTGAAATGGTAATTTAGGTAAATTCATACTCTGCTAGCAATTCTTTAGAAAAGGGAGCTTCCCAAATCAAATAGTTCTTTAGAGAATTGTGCTTTATCCTGCAGGCAGATCCGATCTCACCGTAATTCATTTCTTATCATAACTTTAAGGGGGAAAAAAATACAATTTTCAGTCTTTCATGAAATTTTTTTTTGTTGGGGGAGAAGGAGGGGAGATCCTTTTCTTGAGGTTTTTTTACCATATGGCTGCATTCTGAAATGCAATATCCACCATTTTCCCATTTTTCCACAAAATGGGTTTATCGGGGGACTCTGAAATGTTCATTTTAGAAGAATTTCATTGTAGATTTCTAATTCTGTTTTCCGGGAGGGTTTTTTTTCAATATTTTATATAATAATGCAGCATTATACAATCTTAAGAAAGAAATTTATATCAGAAAGGAAAATCCCAGCTCCTTCATTTAAAAACACTGGGCTCTTTTGAACTGTTCGCCCTATTGTATTTTTTTTTCCTACAGATGTCAGCAAATATTGCGTGAACTTGTGATGGATTTTGATAGACTGCCTCTGACTGTTCTCTCAAAGCTTTTCTAGGCACCTCCCATTAATTTTGTATCTCTTTATTCAGCTTTACCATGGGTCTTCCTGCATGAAGTTTTGCTTCCGTGGCATTTTTCTCATCAGTCTCTGACATTTCAGCAAAAGACGTATCCATGTCCCTTCCCGTGCCCAGCTGTTGTGCTTTCTCAGGTGCTTGGACTAGGCACCGTGTCAGTTGTGTTATGAAATTTGCACTCGCTCTTCCCGTGCCCAAGAGTCGCTGTCCCATCTGGCTCCAGGCGGAATGCACGCTCCGCTCCCGGGCGCTTCGCTAAACTCATCCTCTCCTTCTCCTCATCAGCATGCAGCGCCTTTCTCTTCGGCTTTTGAAGTCTGCGTGCTGAAGGCAGGGAGTGTCAGTGGCAGCGCGGATTTGTAGGCAGACGTGTCAGTGTGGGTTACCTTCGGCGTTAGCTAGATGGTGCTAAAGAATTTTTGCTTGTCGTGGCTAAGGGGAGCGTTGGAGTGCAGCCCTCCTTTTCGGTTCCTGGGCTCGCAATGAAAAGGCAATGCTTTTGCTTTGTTCTAAATGCAACATAAGCTGCAGCCGGTGCATACAGGGAGTTAGCACCAGCGAAAGACCTGCTCCAGAGCACTTTATTAGTTAGGCCTATTGGTTTCAATGACTCCAGTGCTCTGTGGGTCAACCCCAGGAGCCTTACACGTACATACTTTGACATGAAAGAGGTTTTGCCAGCGGAGGACTCTCTCCCCTGTGCCTGTTTCCGATCCGCTGGAGCAGTGATGGGCTTCCAACAACCAGCAGGCACTTTGCCTTTCACTGTCACAGCGTCTGTCGTGAGAGAGTGAAACTTTCCTCTTGCTTTTTGGAGCTGGATCCTACCGCAGTTTGGAGATTTTTATTTTTTAAGTGAATAATTTAGAAAACAAACAAAACAAAACACCACCCCTCCAACTTGTGGTAAGTGCTCTTGGAGCCTAGGTTTCCTTGCTTTTTGAGTGCTGCTGTTTCAGATTAACAGAGTCCTGGCTCTGATAAATACTAACAAAGTGTAACGAATGATCAAAGCTGCATTTACAACCCAATGAGCTTGAAATGATTGATCTGGATGACATAATAATGATAACCAGTGAGACAAGGCATGCAGGACTCTACCCCTCCAGGTCCTGGGAGAAAGGAGCAGGTATTAAAAATGACTCTGCTTCTTAGGTCATCAGGTTATTCCCATTCTGATATAAGTGAGGGACAAATGCAAGACCCTCTCTTTCCCCCAGAAGAGCCCTGCAGCTGCTTTGGACTGTTCATATCCCTTTGATAGTAATTCATTGTTTCATACAGATTACAAAGTTTGGCTGATGACCCAGTATGTGAGACTGAGTCATTCATGGCCATTCCCCATACTGCTGGGGTAGTTCAAAGGGTGGTGGAAGCTCGAATGCTGTTCTTTGCAAAGCCTGTGTGAGGCCATAGTCACAGATGTGAAAGGATATGAGCGTGTCTAGGGCATGGACTTTGCCATCTGGAGGTTTCCTGTCATCTCCCAGAAGACTGGCTAGATGATTAATGACAAGACAGCTTGGACATACCATAACTGCAACCTTCTTTAGAGCTTGGCTGCCTCTGGTCCCATGATAACCTCTCCAACAGCAGTGCCTCTCCTTGTAACTTTCCAGAATGATGCTTCCAGCAAACTTCCTTTCCTCCTACAAAACAGAAGTGCCTAGCTGCTGGCCTTAGACCTGGCAGATGAGAAAGAATGAGCCTTCCTTGCCATGTCTATTTTTCTTTTTTTCAGTCTTTGACTGCAGAGAACATCTGGATGTGTGGGATGCTCTCATTCCTCAGCGTACCTTAAAGATAACTCACCTTTCTATGAAATCAATAATACCCGCCATTTATTTTCAGCAGGCTGCTTTTTCTAGGTAGCAACAAAAGCCCTTGTACCCCAAAGTCACCAGTTTGGTGCTATGTGAGATAGTCTATTTGTGCCTGTAGGAAATGATCTCACAGCACTGTTACATCTTTGGTCTACAGGTCTGGTCCCAATGTGGTGTCACTTTAGAGACAAGTCCTCTGGTGCTACTGCTCCATTAAAGCCCACCAACTTCTTCCTTTCTTTTTTTCTCCCAAGTAAAAGTATGGCTATCAGAATAAAGTTGTTCACCCACAAGCCAAGGAGAATTAGCATTTTAGAAATGATGGGCTAAATCCTCAGTGGTGTGTAAGAGTAACACCTTTGAAATTAAGAGAGTTTTTCTCATTTACTCACTGAAACTCTTTCTCAGTGTGACACTGAGATGGTATTTGCAATGTCTACAATTAGAGGATAGTTTTTTGAGGTTGACAAGGAGACAGTCAGACCCTCCAGAAGGCAATTATGGCCTCTAAATGTGAATCTGAATAGCTCTGTGGAAGAGGCTATCTTCTTTTGCTCTTCCCCCGCCCCACTTCTTTTCCCCCTTAACTCTCCCATGGACTATAAAGACTATCCCAAGTTAAGCAAGGTGCTTAAAATTCGGCCAGCTGTGTAGCGTCTCATGTCACCACTTTCAGCACTAACTCCGGAGTTAGTTCATCCAGCCGTTCCTTGAGGAATTCCTCAAAGCAGCTCCATCTGTTTGTCCAACCTAAAAAAAAACCCCAAACCATTAGAAACGACAAGTAGGACTGACAAGTATGTGGCCAGGCATGAGCGCTTTTCTGAAGATTTCTAAACTACGCCAGAGCCCTTTTACCCAAACAGTGTTGCCGTACATGGCAGTTGACCTCCTAAGGACTCTGTTCTCTGAGCAATGAGTTCAATTAGCTTTAATACTTTCAATATTTAAATAGTTAACAGTAAGCAAAGTTCTTCAGAAGCAGAGGGGGATGACTACATGTGCGTCTGCTGAAGTTGTCAGGCAACGATGGAAAAAAAATATTATATATATATATATATATATGTCTCTAATTGCTTCCAGACAATGCCTTTTGGATAGGGCTGTGTGAGAGCAAGGGGAGCTCGCGCTCTGACAGAGGGACTGCTCCAAGCCAGCAAGGAGGCTGCTGCAGCCCTGCCATCGCCCTAGTCCTGCCTGGCCACCTTCTCGCTGCTGATGGAAAAAGGGCTGCTTTGCCCAAAACCACCCGGTTCTCCGGCTCTCCGCAGTACCCCTTGCTCACAGGAAGCCTGTGGAAAGCTAAACGCCCAGGGTGGCGAGCCAGCAGATCTGGGTCTACTGCTGACTTTCTTCATGAGTGTGGGCTCATCCTGTGGCTTCTCTGATTCTCCGTTCTCCTCGCCGGTAAAACTGAGCTGTTCAGGGATATGGCACAATTTCATTGACATACAGATAAATTCCTGAAAATTTGGACTTCTTACTAGGAGTATAACCCTAACACATATCTTCGAATCACAGAATCTTCCTGCTTTGCTGCCTCTCATGATGTTTACAGAATTTGTTCATCTTGGTGTTGGTGGGAAATGGGATTCACCTATTTTTTTGCTGAGGTTGGAAACAAAAGCAGAAGGAACTGGAAGAGATGGCAGCAGAGAGCACTGAAGGAACTTCACTGGCTGCAAACAGCATTAACAGCCAGTGCCAGAACCAAGGGAGGAGTAATAAGGTCATATATTCTGTGATGACAAGTGGGAGAGCTTCTACTTGAGCTACCAGGACTCTTACTACTTCTGCTACTGCCACCAGTCCGGCCCTGGCTATGACAGACTGGCCTCAAAGGTGACTTATCAGGAAAGCCAAATTTCTGAAGAAAAAACCCTGAGGTGGAAAGTCAGTCAAACTATTTAGCTCTTTATTAGATTCCACAGAACTAATTAACTGCTCTCCAAAGGCTCCACCAGCTTCAGGGCAGACTACAGCACTACATTTTACTCTGCTTGGGCTCAGCCTCGGGCAATTATTTATCAGACTTTTCTGATACTTAAGCACTGGGCATTAGAAATGCAGGTTAAAATGAAAGCTTGATCTTAGTTTACCGTGGCGTGAGGTGATGTTATTGAAGTTATTTCTCTCTGGGAACTTCTGTGTTGTCCCTTGTCAGTCCACAGTGAAGATACTTATCTCTATACTAGTCCAAGTGATTGATTGTGCCCAGACAATACTGTCCTGCAGTCCCATTATATCTTTCACTATTTTTTTTTTTAAATCTCACTGTGGAGATGAAAACACTTGAATATTTTATCACAGAAAACATAGGCTCAGCATGTAAATTTAGCAGCTGAGCTATATATCTGTGCATGTACTTTTATACACAGTTTTTAAAATTTTATGTTATCTTAACTAATTCAATACTAAATGGCTGGATCATAGTGGAATTGATAACAGTATATATGAGTATCAATTTTATATCAGGACTTCAACAAGTCTCCAGTAAAGCAGTATTGTGGTTTCTTGTAGTTGGGAAGACCAGAGAGTGTAATAAAAGGAGCCCAGAGAAATGGATGAATCTAACAGGAAAAGATCCACAGGAACATCTTGAGTGAATTCATTGCTACATGTTGACATCCAGTGGAGAAATGGTCTCAGGAAGCCTCCTTTCATCATCTATACAGCAATCTTAGGCAAAAGCCCCTGAAAGTGATGTTGCTAAGGTTAACCATAAGCTTTGTCTTTCAGATGGATTTAAGAATTTAGGTCACTGTCAACAGTCACTGCAGGGAAGAAAGTGGAGTTTCAAGATATTTGTAAAGCACCGCAGTTCATCTAGAGCCTTCCTCACTCATGGCTGAGCTGGCGTAATTGAGTTTATGAGGACCCATCATCTGTTTCAGTCTAAAGTCAGCTGGGTTAATTTAAGGCAGGACTCACTAGCTGGCAGGGGAGAGCACTTTAAACCTACCCCAGCCATTACTGCTGCAGTCTGGCCTACTGCCAGCGCAGAGTCTACAAGGAGTTGGAGTATATTTAGCTTCAGTTTATCCTCTGCCCCCTCAACTTACATGCTGACCCATGCCAGCTGTGACTCAAGTCTTCCTGGCCTCTTTTCTTGACATCCTCCAACCTGCCTGCTTGTTTAGATTCATGCTGCTTACTTATCTTTGACCGTGAACGTTTGCCTGTGAAGCAGGCTTGCTTTGAGTCATTTAACTCATACTTGGGTTTTTATCTGAAAAATAAAAGATCACTCTTAGGATGCTGCAAGGAATGATGCTGGAGTGTTTGTGCACCACCCTGGTTTCTCTGAGAGAAACCTGGAGAATTGCAGGGTTGCAATTAGTGGAGTCTCTCTTTGAAAGCTTTCTATATATTTGGACATTTTACTTGTTTTGAAGAGTGGCAAGGGATATTTTCTATGTACTTGTATGATAATATTGCTTTACCTACATCTTAAAATACTTTCTTTTTCCTTTTTTTTTTTTTAACAGTGATAGTTTTAAAATTAGTTCACCTAGGGCAGAGATGGGAAACAATGAGAATATTTAATATAGCATATAACATGTATTTGTACTATTAATGAGACAAGTTGGTCAGGGACCATATGTTTATTACTCCAAGAAGGGATAAAGCCCTGGTGTTATTACCAAAAAATGTAGCTCTTACTGTATTGAGGGAAAAGGGTGCCAGACTCTTGTTTCTTCCACCAAACACGCCCTTTTTTAATCTTGGAAGCTTCCTTCTTGTCCATTCCAACTTTGACTTCAATTTTTTGTGGACAAGAATTGTCAGGCAGCTTTATAGGATTTCCAGTTAGAAATGATACAAGTTTTAGCACATCTCATAGACAAGGGAATATGATGTACTTTATGATCTGATAAAACTAAACCTGGCGGAGCTATTCCTAAAAGTGCCACTCGGGGTCAAGGATGAGATCACATCTGAGAAGGCAGCAATGGTATCAAATACCTTTCGTAAAACAATGACATAAAGGACTTTAGAAAGCTGGCCTGAATTCAGGGGTCCTGATTGGCTCATAGTGATGTCAACTATGTGCCTATAATGCCCAGTAAATGTCTCATTCTTCTTCCTTTTTAGGAAAAATTGCCCCTTAATAACAGCAACAAGTGACTTTAGGTCGCTTGGGGTGCACTGGGAGCTGACTATAATGTGCTTCAAATAGTCACAGTCAAAGGGACTGAGGAGTAAAGACTGGGAGGTTTTGTTAAGTAGATTTTGCACATTGGACACCTTTCTCCACCTCATCACGGAAGCACACGTGCACTTCTTGGGTTGAAGTCCTTAACCCGCCTGTCCTGGTGCTACCAGAAGGTTCATTTTCCAGTATCAAACAGTGGTGGGCAATTTGGAAATAGCATTTCAGCAGTGGAGAAAGTTGCTCCCTTGTTCTTAGATCACTACTAGTTCTTTCTGGGTAAGTTCCAGTCAACAGGAACTGACAGTTCTGTTTGTCCTCCCAAACATGAGTCTGTGGGGAATGGCTGTGGTCCACTGTTATAACACCTACTACAACTGTTTGAGAGATAAGGTTTTGTTTGTGAAGCTGATTGTCTTTATTGTAGTTCAGTCTGGAGGATAGAGTGGAGAGTTCATGCTTTTGTGGCTGGAGGACATTCTGGAGGGAAGGTTTCCTTCCGTCTGAAACATGGAAGTAGAGTTTGAATCTTGACTTCTGCCTAAGCCTCCCACTGATATTTTGTCAGACTTTAGGACAGGTACAATTTCTCTGTGCCTTGGTACGTGATATCCTTGATGGAAATACAACCTGAAGTGCTTGATAAGTTAGGTCAGGCAAAGCATCATTATAAAATGACTGTGCTATCTTTCAGTTACCAAAGGTAACATACCTTCAGGTCCCTGTCTGTGAAGGGAAGAGGAACCTGATTCCCTGCTTTACATGAACCTTCTTACAAGCCCACTAAAGGTGATGGAAAACTGTGCTAATAGCAGGTGGGGAACCTATTTCATTACTGGGCATGAAGTAACTAGGTATTACAGTGGTGATGGATACCAAACAAACTTAATATGAAAAGCTCCACCAGGGATGTTGCCAGACAAGTGCAACTGCAGCATTGTGCCCGACTCCTGCATAATCAGAAATATGGAGGCCTGAACATTCATAGATAACACGAGCAAACTCCCTGTTGCCTTGTATAATGATGTGTGTATGTATCACAGCTTGAGTTTGTAGGAGTCCATCCTTTCAATAAAAAGGTTTTAAGAAATAAAAGATTTCAACTGTTTAGGATTTGGTCCAGTATCCAGGAAAAGAATGAAATGATGAAGAGGAATTCAGAAAGGGAAGGTTAAAAGTTTCTTAGAGAAACTAAGGGATGTTTAACAACATGGGCAAAGAGCAACCCCCACACAGCTGAGTGTTTTCAGTGTGTGATCTGCACAAAGCATAATCTGACCCTTTTGTGGGCACGAGTATCTTAAATAAATCCTTGTATAACCTGTACAAAGGCAGAGGAAGGGCACCTCTTAGCAGAGAGAGAGAAGGATATGGGGAGCAGGGAGGGGGCAACCACCAGCTTGATTATACACTTTTATTTCATTTAACAATGTATTATAAATACATGCCTGCAGTGGTCCTTTAGCTTCATGGGGGTTTTTTGCATGTATTGCATGTGTTGTGCATATGATATTACCATAACTTGGACCCTAATCTAGCAAGGTGACTCTAACGAGGCACCTGGCTGGGGGGGGGAAGGGGAACGGGAACTGATGGACAGGGCTCTGCACACCTGAGGCTTGTTGCAATTTGAGAGCCTTTAAGGTGTGTCCAGGTGTCCTAGCTCTTTTTAGGTGCCTCATATCAGAACTGAGATATTCACCAATCCAAGCAGCCTGTGAGTTAAGGATATGTATCACTCTGCTGGGGTCAGGAAAGGGAGCACAATCTAATAGAGATGTTCCAGGGGTCTTGCTGAGGGTTGTGTTGCTCCTGATATCCTATTCTTTTTTCTCTCTTGGGCTGGAAGTTGTGCTGGAGGGGTTGCTACCTCCTACTGCTGGTAATGCCTCTCACTGACCCTGGGTTTGGATTTGTTTGTGAAGCTGAGATCTGTAAAGCTGCAATCTAACAATTCCACCGCTTGTTCTAATTTAGTGAGGGGTGAGAATTAACAGATGGTGTCATTATCAAAAGCTGTTCAAGTGTTGAAACAACATAAATCCCCCAAATACAGAAAAACAAATACAAACTGCAGTAATTTTTCCAGTATCTGTTGAATAATAATCACACTTTGCATTTATGCAGTGCTTTTTAATCCACAGCTTTCTGAAGTGCTTCCAGATCAGAGCTAAAGTTCAGCCTGCATCTGTGAGAGAGTCAAGCATAATATTACTTGCTCTGCTGAAGTTGAAGCTGCAGTGTAGAGTGGTAAAGGCTTGCACAGGAGAACTGCACAGGGACTCTGGCTTCTTCTCCTGGTTTTGCTACTGCTTCTGCTGAATGGTCTTGGGTAAGTGATTTCATTTCTCTGTTTCTAAACCGAGAATGATGATGATTTGTCTTCTATGTGAACTGTTTTGTTTTGGACAGATGACAAGTGCTGTTAAGGTGTGGGTGTTGAGCTAAAATCATTGTGTCTATGCTCTTGAAGAGAGGATGCTGAGAGTGCTACATAGGAAATACGTGGCCTGGGTTTTCAGAGGTGCTGAGAACACCAGGGCTCTGACTGCAGGTCCTTCTAAAAGTGTCCCAGGGCAAATGCTGTAAAGCAAAGGTAGATTTTACTTTAATTTTTTCCCCTCCCCTTATTGGATTCCTTGCCAATCATTAGAACTGTTCAGGACCATTGAGTTTCTAGCTTTATGCATATTGTATCTTCATAGTATACCATTGTGTTTCCTCCATCTTGCCTGTGCTCCTGGAAGTGTAAATGAATGGTCCTGCAGTTAAATTCAACAGGTTGTTGTGGTGAAGAAGTGAAATGAGAATAAGAATGTAAGCTCAGATCTCATATGTTATTTTAGGACTTTGTGATGAGGCCTTTGTTCAGGATTAAAAGAAACAGATATAGTCAAATCACCGCTATTGGTAAGATTGGGTGGGTGCTAAGGCTCAACATAGTAATAGTAATGGATCAATAGAAAAAAATCAGTTATGATCAGCATTCCAGAGTTGCATGTTTCAGAAGACAGTATTTATGGTGGTATTGATGTTCTTCATGTTTTGTTTGCCCCAAAGTGTCCTGTGGTCCTTTGTGATAAATGCTTTGGAGATGCGCATTTTCATCATAAATATGAGTGGTGGGAGGAGAACTGGAACAAAAGGAGGGAAGGGGTGTAAAGAAGGGGAAAAAAATCCCCAAACCCAGTGTTTCGGGAGGGGAAGTCCTCATTAATCATGGCAAGTTTTATCTGAAAACACAAAGTTGATGTATTCAATGTTTCCTTACCTAAAAACTGCATTTGTAAGAGTGTAGTACTGGGAGGGACCCTTTGCGTCACTCGCTAGATTTATGTTAGTGAAGTGGTTAAGGATTTGTTCTCCGTTCCTTTGGACCAATGTCGTGGTACAGCTTGTATCCGTGTGGTCTAAAATCTCCATTCCTAAAAGAAGTCAGCAATGCTTGAATGGCTTCCTAGGAGCAGTCCCTGGCCCGCGGCAACCCCTGAACCCTGCTTGGCTGTTGGTAGGGAGGGAGCTTATTCACCCAGGCCAGAACTGAGTCAGAAGGTGCCACTGTATCAACAGAAAGGGGACGGTGTTGGAGCCTACTGTAAGCCTAGTCACTGGCTTCACTCCCAGGCTATGGCAGGTGGTCATGTCCTATAACTCATTTGAAATGCCTCTGAAAGGATGGAGTGTGTCTTCGTTGCCAGTGCTGTCCAGGATGGATGTATTGTGATTTTATGTTCCTTTTAACAAAACAGGGGTTTTATTTGAGTTGCATTGCATGCTGAATGCTGTCTTCTCCTCCCAGAAGGCCCTGATTATGGGAGTTGCAAGGAGGTGACACAAGTCAGGAGCATTGTGTTGCATTGCTGCATCGGGTGTAATTTAACCTTTGCTCCATCAAACCTGGTAGGGACTTAAAGACTCAAAATTCTGTTGTCTGCCTTTATACACCAGAATGTTATGAATGATGTTTATTTGTTTACTCCTTCGGTCTTGATCAGCTGAAAAGAGACTCCTTGAGACTCTTCTAGCTGTGACACCATTTGAGGCTTTATACGTGTGAGTTTCAGCTGCTCTTGATGCAAGTTACTGCAAACTGGCAAACCAGCTTGTAAGCCAGCACAACACAACCACAAGTTTGGCAACAAACCACTGCTGCCAGATGCCTTTGCTGTTCCTTTAGCTTTCTATGGATTCGAGGCGCTTCACTTTTTTTTTCCCTGTTGTTGGAAATACTTTCGAAGTAGAACACAGTGTTTTGGGTTGTCTAGCCAAAGTTTAGCTGTCCTTTTGCATCTCTGCCAAACTTCCTGTTTTCAGCAAAAACAATTTATTATCTTGCTGGTTCTTTAGACCTGAAAGGATTTGCAAGCACAAATAAACTTCTGAGTTGAGGGTGGCTTTTTTTTTTTCATGGCCTTTCAAAGAATAAACTTACTTCCTCTCAATTATGTGGTCTATACTAGCAAAGAAAAGTATTTAACCTTTGGGCCACTAGCAAGATTCAGAAAATGTTTTAATTATGCAAAGCTTCTGCACTCTGAACTTTTAAAGGACAGATAATTGTTTTTTCCTATGCTAGAAGTCTTTATTTTCAGGTGGTTGGGCAATAACATCCTTCTGCCACGTGTGTGTTAAGGGAGTTGGGAGTGAGTAAAAAATGTCTCTTAAAAGATTTCAAAGATATTTTTTTTTTGGTAATTGACTAGAAGCAAGCGATATACTGGGGAATGCTTTGTTCCTAAAGGCTTATTATTGACAATCCATGGCCGTGTTGTCACAAAATGGGAAAATCTATGGCAGGTATGCAGAAACCTTCCTGTTCAACAGCTCCACTGAATCAGATCTGGTAGTAAGATGTTAGGTAGTAAAGCTATCGGTTGTCTTCATGGAGGGAATGCAAGATGATGATGCAAAACCAAAGCCCTGCTGCAAAGGAATTGAAGAAAAATCTCCTCTCTAAAAATGAAAGATGTGTATATTATCCAAAAAAGGAAAAAAAAAGGAAAAAAAATTAAAGATCCTTGTCATTCATACCCAATGCCACTGTAGTGTAAGGGAGGTCAACAAAGGCACGCTTGTAAAATTGACTTCAGCAAGGGGATGTTTTCAGGGCAGGAGATGGTAACTTGGTGTTAGACAGCAATTTCTCTGTGTGCTTTCAAAAATTATTACACATTACTTGCAACTGTTCTGAAGATGTTGAAGTCTATTTTTGTACTGTACTTCAAAGGATTTGCAAATTCTTTGAAGGTGACTTAACAGCTATTAAATGATTCTGGGGGGAGGGGGAAATCGAAAACTTTCCAAAAAAAGCTTAAAGGATATGTTTAATATTAATGTTGGAAATGCACTATAAATCCTCAAAGT
This sequence comes from Zapornia atra, assembly GCA_013400835.1. Taxonomy (NCBI): domain Eukaryota; kingdom Metazoa; phylum Chordata; class Aves; order Gruiformes; family Rallidae; genus Zapornia; species Zapornia atra. The sequence continues at coordinate 332,019 of VZTU01035018.1, forward strand.
TTATGTGTATCACCGTATCTGAGATGGCACTTATCAAAGGAGGAGGGAACAACTTACAAAGGAAAGGATATTTCCAGGAGTTTAATATGTTCCTTCCTGGGTCATAAAAAAAAAACCCAAACCAAAACATTTGAGCAGAATTCCCCAGTTACACAGATATACTTTAACAGTTGTAATGTTCTGACAGGCAGTATGTTGGCAGGACGCTGCTGCTGTTTTCTGTAGGAAAACTGTACTTTTTGCCACTTTTTAACAGTTTGGTGTCATTCCTCAGGTAATTATAAAACAGCAGGAACCCCTCAGCACGAAGTAATAGGAAGATGTAAAAAATATCATTTTAATATGTGGAAACAAACCCCCAAAGTCAGAAGTAAAGATGTAAACAGAAGTAAAAATGCTGCTGCTTTGAATGGGATGCTGTGATTGATACTGTTTCTAGTGTAGGCTTATCAATTAATAACTAGGAAATTCTGAAAGAGTCTGGGAAGAGAAATGTGATTTGCCAGTTGGAAAGACATTTCTCTAGAGTCAGTTTTAGTTTCTTGCTCCTTTAAAAGCTCAAGAACTCAGCATTCATCCTTTCAAACTGAAAGTGTTTAGAGGGATAGCGGAAGTATTTTTTGATACCACCAGCTTCAAAGAAGCTAGCTGCATTTAGTATCCTTGGCTCTCAGCTTAATTTGTTAAATCATGCGGCTTCTGAAATTCAGTGCAAAATTATTGTTCTCTGGGGAAATAATTACCATTCCTCGTACTGTTGAAGGGGTGGTGGTGCATATGTTTGTCAGCAGAGGAATTAAAGTAGATGGGTTTGAAGGAAGCCTTTCATTCAGTAACCCTGAGACAGTATCCTAAAAAGAAAGGGATGCTGAACTATCGATTCTTGAGTAACAGGGGTGTGCCCTACTGAGGGGGAAACAGTGTTGGTGCAGTTTTCCTGTGAATGAAACTAGGCTGACCTGTAAGGGTTTGTAAATAAAATAGGGCTGGTGAATCTAGGCTTACTGTTAATTTTCATCTTGCTGTAAGGAAGTGATAGAATTTTGGCTTTTTGGGGTTGTTTTTTGGCAGTCAGCAAGCAAGGAAGAGGTGTGGGGCATCTGGCAGGGTTGAGCGTGCGGTAAAAGTCCTGATTTTGGGTGTTTTGACCTAAACCATTTCCCAAGAGAAGGAATTTAATTTGTGTGTACCACTGGCGGGGCTTTGACAGAGGGAAATAGGTGGCAGGGAAGTTCTGGCAGTGTAAGACTGTGATAACTCTTCAGGAAAGGATTTTGGTGGGATATTGGAACAGATATGCATCTCAGCCCCCCCTGAGTCTCATCTAAACTGACTCCTGTCTTGGTATAGGGGCTGGGGATGGGAGCATCCCTCTGGCTTTTTAGGAACGTCAGTGTTTTGTTTCAGACCAGTGGGGGTAGAGGCTTACTGGGGAATTTGGAGTAGAGCCCAGAATTTCCAAAACTGGCACAGAGTGATTCAGTGAACTCCATGTCTCTTGTGTGTGTGCTGGCCTCCAGCTAGTCATTAATGGACAGAAAGCCTCCAGCCTGGCTGTATAAAATATCTGTATGCACAGCTTCCTGCAACAGACCATATAGAGAACAGTTTCATCTGACGTACTTTGTAATGCCATGTTTCTCTCTTCCTGAACCATGCAGCACATCATGGCATTGGCTGGGGAGGAGCGTTGACCACCTGAAATAGTTTGAAGTCTCAGTTCAAGTGTAGAAACCCAAACTGGGGGAAAATCTTAGATCCCCTCTGGGTATATTTAGCAGCATAAATAAGAGCCAGTTGGTTTTTAATGATTGTCTACTACATACTGTGCCTTGCAGTGCATGGAGGATGGGGAAAGGAAAGGGTGGCTGTGACTCGGCAGCTCCTGGCTTCCTTGTCAGCTGCAAGAAGCAAAGGAACAAAGTTTTGTTGAATCTACTGGTGGCTACAACTGACAGAAGCTGGAGCTTCTGATGCTTATAATAAATAGATGAGAAGCACAGACTGTGGCGTTCTGTGCTGCCTTTGGGGACGTAGCGCAGCCCTCTGACAGGTGCTGCCTGGCCAGCATTCCCCTGGAGAAGGTGAGGACTAGGATATCTCCGGTAGCTTGGAGGCTGGCTTGGCTCTTGGCTCAAAAAAAGGTTTTAGACAAGCCTAAACAACTGTTGGTGCTTGGCTCTTCCTTTTTCTAATGCTTAACCAGTGTTCTTAGTGATTCTGAGGAATTGCCTATAAAAGTTTCTACATCTGTTTCCTTCCTTAGGCTCTGTAGGCAGCTTGTCGGTCGCTGCTTATATCCCATTTGGGGCAGGGGTGGGAATACTGTATTTGTTGATATTTATTCAGTGTGTCAGGAGCCTACCCTGGATGTAAAGCACCTCGCAAATTTTTAAAACAACCCATTAACAAATTCTGGGTGCACTGGGTTCATATTTTGGTTCATCCCTTTTTTTTTCTGGAACGGATTTTTAATTAAAAGTCTTTTTTTTCCCCCTCATGAAACCCAGCACCTCGCCACACCAGCTAAACCCTGCACCTCCCTGAAAGTGCTCCATCCCAAGGTTGCTGTAAATGACCTTGCAGTGGGGTGTGGATCTAGCTGTGAAAAAAGGAGTACACTGAGCTCGGTGGCCTGAACTCTGAGAAACTAGGACTGGAAGAGCCCTTCCCAATCAAGAGGCCTTTAGGAGAGCTGCTTTTCAGGTGCATGTGTCTTTGCCAAGTTTAATCCCTCTGATGTGCTTTCTATACCAGGTATCTACTTCAGACCACAAAATTTCAGTTTAAGCAATCCCAAAAAACAGGGCTGGGGGTGTCAAGCAGGACGGGGTGGGGAGTCTGGAACAGCAGTGTTTTGTAACTAGAAAAATAAAGTAAAAGAAAGGCAAAACCCAATTCTGGTGATCTTTAAAGACTGCATGGCACACCCATGCTTTGGAGCAGAGCCATGAATGCTGGCAACAAGCTGGCTTTTGTTTCAAGGATATGCCTTTTGCAGTTTCTTTCAAAACCCACCCAAATTTGACAAAGCTGTCAGGCTTTTAACAAACTTGGTTCATGCATATTCAGCAGCAAGGAGTTGGATTGTAGTGTGTAAAGCTCTGCCTAAAGAGCCACAGAGACTTTCAGAGTCTGCCTCATCCCCAGGGCAGGAGCGCTGCAGGGTGGAAGGTGAAGGTGTGCTTTCCATCGGTTGCCTGCTGCTTCAAGGCTCTGAGAGGATGGAGAATGCTTGGGCTAGGAAGCCTATACTTCTGTGCTAGAGTCTTTTTCCCTAAGCAGTGTTGAGGGCTATTTGATTTGGATGTAGATGAGAAGAGCATCAGAGCAGGCAATGTGGGAATGGAAGCCTGAGGTACACTTGGAAGAGTGAAGGACCCAAGAAGGTAGAAGAGGAGGAGTGGAGAGACAATGTGTTGCAAGGGAGGACTTGGTTAGGGGCTGGGGCATCAGGCTCTGGCCAGAAAGATGGGGAATAAGAGAATGAGGTCAGGAGATGAGGTTGGAGCTTGGAGGGATAGGGTTGTAAATTAAGGGTATAGATTTGAAGGGATGAGAGCCTACTGGGGAGGAGAGTAGAGACAAGAGTTGGGTTGAAGTACGTGGAGCCAGACAGGGTCTATCTACTGTTATTCTTACACTATAAACTTTATCTCATTCTGGGTTAAATGTGTTCAATTAAGTAAAAATGCCAAGTGCCAGAGTGAGGGTTGCCTTAAGAATTCAGACGTCATTGCCTATGCTCGTGCTCCTCTTCCCACCTCCAAGTTTGTTCTACAGGAACTGGGATTTAAGGTATTTTGCCAGGTTCTCAGCTGGTGAGAATTAGTATGATTTTATCAATAGCTCTGTACTGATTTATACAGATAGCCTGGTCCTATAAGCATCTTCCCACCTCTGTTATTTCCTAACATGGCTCATGCCTTTAAAGGTAATAAAGATGTGGTCCCATTCTCACAGACCTGTCAGGAGGCTGAGGTTACTTATTAGTAGCCAAGAGCAGAATCTTTCTCTTCCTCTGTAAATTATCTTCATTTTACTGTGTTTTAAAATGCATCACTTGGAAGTCTAAAATATTTGACAGTCTGTAAATGTATTCAAACTACTGCTGCATTTAGCAGTGGTCAAATATCTGACTATATATTATATACCGTCACATATATTTAATATATGTGTAAAAATGTCACCAGACAGAATAGTTATGTGGAAAATATTATAATAAATGTAAAAATTGTCATCATCTGCTGATGAAAATGACCCTAATTTATTTGGTCCACTGACATGCATATATATCTTCTCTTTGACTCTTTATTCTATAAATTTAATAAATAACTTAGTTTTACTATTTGTTTCCATCATGCTCAATGCCCTGGGATGAGGTGAAATTTGAAATGCCCGAGGTATCGAATGGGAATTAGTAGGTGCCTTTTATTTTGCAAGTGTAGTGCAGTAAAGATTGAATGAGTTTTAACTTTCTTGAATGTTTAAATGCCCTGGGAAATCTTGTATTTTTAGGTATGGGTTTGTTTGTTTGTTTTAATTAGCTGCTTTTTCTGCTTTTTCTGTGGTTTTATTTTGTTTAAACTTTGAAGGTACTTTTCTACCTGAGACTTTCTACAAAATCCTTGTTCATAAGGTCAAGCCAGTTGTTTCCATGTGGTGCTTGGATGTTCGTTCTCCACACTGTAACAGGGTTGGTTTTGAAGTCAATGGGGCTATGTTAACATACATAAAAAATACAGAGATGAATTTATCCCCTCCTTCAGTATACCATCTGGCTAATACAGCCAACCTGTTGTATGTGGGGTTTTTTTCTCAGTGACTTCTCTAGTCCACATTTGGCTCAGATTGGTGAGTTGTCGTCTAAGGACACAATCCAGCAAACATCCTTGCAAATGTTCTTGTAACTGCTGTGGAACTTGTGTGGGAGAACAGTGGACAGCTCTATGCAGCCTCTGTATGTTTAAAATGTAAGATACCAGTTAATCTTTCTGAATGGGAGTGAGACTCCTGGTATTAATAGTAATATAACGAGCTTATTTTCTTCTGGTAACTTCTGTGCTCTGATCATTTCTCAGCCCACCAGACTTAACCATCTTACAAATGCGCTCTAAGATGTTCTGTACCAAATATTAATATCAGTGTTATTACAGTGTCAGCACTTCTCCAGCATTAGCAGATATATTGTTTTCATTATATAAATCTAGTCCCCACACATTCTGCCTTCCAGTTTAATTAATCCGCCGTCACACCAATGTTGCCAAGAAACCTGTAGCTATTTATAGAATGGCATCATATTTTAATACACAAAAGATGACTATAACTTGGAATGTTACAAACTTTGGGATTAAAAAGTAAAAAAAAAAAATTTATTTAACTCAATATTTGAAGCTCTAGGCTGTCTAGTACTTCTTACCCTGTGAAAAATGTTACGTGTCACCAAGCAGATGGCAGATTAGCGTTTGTCTTGACCTTCAGTACTCTTGGACTAGTCTGAGCACATGTGTGTGTAGAGGGGCCATATTCAAGCAGGCTGGGTTGGTACGAAGGTTGGCCTTTGCTTTGTGGAGTACGTGGCGTGTGTCCGTAGGCACATTTGAAATAGCACAGCAGTCTGTTGCTGTTTACCACTCTGTTTATTCATGTGTCTATAAAGCATGATGTGGGGTAGAGAGGATTAAGGAGGGCAAAGGTAACTTTGAGTACTTTTCTGTGCAACAGGAGTGTGAATCACAGGGATCCAATGCTACGGCTTCTCTGTTGAGGAACCTTTTTTTTTAAAGATTAAAACATCTCATGTACCATCCAACAACCTGGATGTATAAGTTTTCACCAGTGAGCAGCCAGTGTTTTCCAGGACCCACTACACAGTAAAATGGAGGGGGAGTCCTACAGCTCCCCAAAAGTGCCCAGAGATTCCTGATCCTGGCTGTCCTGAAACAGAGCTGTTGCATCAACCTCCTGCCATATAAATGGCTCAATAATGAAAGAGTGGGCTCAAAGCAAACTGAGAGGTTAACCTCAAAATGTTGGACAGAAGAAACAGCTTTTGTGTTACGAGTTTGGAACCTTGTACTCCTGTCTGAGAAGTAATGTTTTCAGGTGGTGGTGCTTCAGGCTGTGTGTTTGCAGTCTAAAGGCACCTGGAACTAGCCACGGCTTCTATCAGAGGTATCTTTGGTCCTTCTTCGCATCCCCCAAATCCCTGGGGTGTTCTAGAAAAGTATTTTAGTGAATACATCTTCAGAGCGGGTACTTGTCCAAATAGGGTTGGGGTGCACTGCTGAGTAAAGGGTGCTGGCAGGAGAGACGATGCAGGTGAGGATGCCTGCAAGAAAGTGGAGTTATATCTGCTCTGGGTGAAGTGAAGGCAGGTGTGGATTAGACAGATGCCCTTAGGCATTATTGGGAGGCAGAGATGAAGTGGGAAGAGATCTGTCCTACCTGTACTCATTCCTCCAAGAATTTCCTATTGCCTGTTAGAAACCACTCATGCTTTTGGCTCCTGGGGTACGGCACTCTGCTGCTTATTTACAAAGAATGGCACAAGGGCTTTCTCCTCATTTTTAACATCCCCCAGCTCTTGTATGAAAGCAGCAATGAACGATTTTTCTTTGCATCCTTTCTTTATGCTATTTATGGTTGTGTGGACCCTTAACCACAATATCCCATCAGTTTTTCTACCCCAGCCTGAAGGATCCTCACCTATATGCGCTCATCATGAAAGTCATTTCACGTATCCTCACTGGTGTTCTCTGTATGTCTTTCTGTTCTCATACATGCTATTTTGAGACGAGTGACCAGAGCTATAGCCTATGCAGGCTGCAGGTTTAACCTAATCCTCATCTTTTTCTCTTTTAACTTCCACTGAGCTCTCTCTCCATGCACTGCCTTACTTAGACCTCCAGACTTCTTTCCGACATAGTTATAGCTAACGTAAAGCATATCCTCATGTATTTATGGCTCCAGTTATTGTTCCCATCTGCATTGCTTTGTGTTTATTGACATGGGATTTCATTTGTCATTTTATTGCTGAGTGCAGACTGTCCTCTTGCAGCTTTTCATGCTTACCTTTGGTTTGGCTGCTGACATAAAGCTATTGAAGTAGTGAAACTATTTTTCCCCCTTTCCAGGCCACTAATGAATACATTAAACACCAATAACTATTGGAGATTTTTTGGAAAAGTTCCTTCCTCTGTGAGCGATGACCACTGATTACTGTTTTGTTTCTGGTATCTTACTCTTCTTATCTCGAATAATTGTCTTTATTATAGTTTCTACAGCTTTAATCCAGAAATCACTTACTGCCCTATATTTCCTGCAAAACTTTTGGTTTAGGATTGATGGTTTATTTGCCACCTGCAATGTCTCTGGCACCAGGTGGGTATAAATGGTAGCTATAGTACAAGTAGGCGGTATTTTCATAGTCTGGTATTTGAGTTCCTTTTAGAGTTCTTTGGGGAAGCAGAAACAAGAAGTGTTGTGGTTACTTGGCTACTGTGCCTTTAAGAATAAAGAAATTTGGAGAAAACTCAGTGGCTTTGTGTGGATGATAAAGTGTTGGACTTGGTTCATCCTATAGTTGTACACTATAATGGCCAGCAGGGCTTTTAAAACAAGATGAATTTTCCTCAATGTACCAGTATGTTGCAAAACCAAAAATCTTTGCGAGCACTGATGTAAAACAATTGGGTATTTACATAGACAAAAAAAAATCGATTGCATTCTTAATAACAAATATAAGGCAGTAACCCTATTGAAGAAAGTGCTTGTGGCACACGCTCTGTTTTCTCTGTTTAATACCTCAGCTGTTTTACTGTTCCACATTTTTCTTCTAAATACTGGAAGTGGGAAAGCCATGTTTCTACATAAAAGGGGTTGAAAATGTTTTGATTTAATTCAAAGGCATTCAGGAGCAAGAAAATGCTGTCAAGTGTCTTCAGCCAGTAGATTTCAATTTGCATTTAATACTTGCATAACTTAAGCATTAGCCAGGAGAATTTTTAAGCATTTTTTTTGCTTTTAATTTGGCTTTAAAAAAAAAAGTAAAAAGACTCCTCCTGGACTGAGATCTTGTATCTCAAGTTTCAGACTGAAGTAAACTTTTACAGCCGAGTTGTAAAATAGCAGTTTATGAGACAAACTCTGCCAAAACTTTAACTATAACTGTGCCAATGTGCCATTATAATAATCCAACAATAATCATGGTCCATTATATTAAATCACTCGCACAGACAAAGGCTGCTAACCTTTCCAAGTGGGAAAAAATGTTCCTTTCAAATCGGGGATAAATTCCAACTGAGAAGACCAAATGCTTCAGCCTTTAAGTAGTGAATACATTTACTTCTCCCCAGGGCTCAAATAACCCAACATTTGGTAAATGTTTAACAAGGAGGAATTCTCCCTCCCATTTGCCCTTTTCTCATATACACTAGATTAACAAATTTAGTTTAACAAGAAGATCTGTGTTACCCCCTGGTATCCCTCAATTAGATCCTTCCTCCTGTTATTGGCGTATCATCCCAGTCCATTTGTTTGATAAGAGGACCCAAGGTAATTAGCTGCGTGGCAGAGATGGGGTCTTCTACCAGCCCTACCTCGTATGTGGACAAGTCTTCCTCACATATGAAGATGCTCTGCTCTTGCTCTTTCCCTTCCACATGTGATTTATTTTTTTTTAAAGGGGGGTATCTCCTTTTTTGTGGCATTTTACTGAGGAGATTAAACAAGCATGGCATGCAACTCTTGACTCCAGTTATGCCTCCCTGCAGCATGTCAGGAACTAAATCAAAGCCTCCTCAGGAATTCGCAAATCCAGCTTAGAAATCTCATATTTAGTCCTGGATAAATGAACATTGTTGAGGACAGAATAACCACAGATGCCCTGACACATTCAGATAGTGGTGGGAGGCTGTGTCTGCATCTGTGCTGCGGAGTGACCGGTTCCTTAGCTGAGTTTCTTTCTTTTCAGCTGTTTTTTGCCACATTTGGGTGTGCTGGTGTTCTGTGTAGTGCACAGTGAGCTGGATGGATGGCAAAACTCTGTGTCCAGGCTCACACCGATGAACAGGTTTGAGATCTGGTGAAACCTTCCTTCTTGTGGGTTGTATTTTTGGGGGTTTTGTGGGTTTTGTTGGGGTTTGTTCCCTTCAGTTTGTGAAATGAGTGGACTTATGCTGTAAAAGGCATTTGGAGCTCTCCTGTTTGTTCTGAGAAAGTGTTAGAAACTTTGAGAGCTACTTCAGAGCTACCAGCTTTGTCCTGAGACATTGACGGAGATTCGTGCAATCAAGGGCAGCGAGGAGGACAGAGTTAGAGGGAACTGAAGTGCGCTGAGCAGCTGCGTTCAGCTCCAGAACTAGAGCTTTCCCTATGTTTAACACTCAAAAGGCAGTGGTGACAGCTGGCAAAAGTCTCTAAAGCTTTTAACAGCAGTCAGTGTTGCTGACGAATAAAGCACCTTCCTGTGTCTTTATTGGAGGCAGGATCTTACATCTATAATTGAAACCCAGGTAGGGGATTCTACTGTAAGGTATGCCACACATGCGTCACTGCCTGTGCAGCTACTGCCACCGTGTTGTTTTGTGCCACGTGTAGGACTTCACTCTGATCCCAGGCATGAAGGCCTGGATGGAAGTCAGGCTGCTGATGGAGAATTGCAGGAACTGTGCGGTGCTGCTCCATGTGCACGTCGGCACCATGGCATTCCTCTGTGAGCTGCTGAATTTTGTCACTTCACCAGCACTGAGGGTTCCGTGCCTGGTACTGCTCAGTGACTTAAATATCCGTGTCAAAAGAGCCCTGGGATCAGCTCAGGATGGTGGTGTTGACAAGGACTGTGGTGGTCCACTTTGCTGTGGGGCTGAGCCTGCTCTTTGGGTTGGTGGGTCCTCCAGCTGAACACTGAGCCATCACTGTTCCAGGTGGATTTGTCCTGGTTTCTGACCAGCTGACCTTCTGAAAGTGTTTCTTCTGGGCCTTGCTCTTGTCACTTCTGTCTCTGACACCTCAAATTAGATAATGGCAATGTCAGACTTCAGTCAGACCAGTCATTAAGGCTGATGGTGAATGTGATAACTTGCTACTTGTGTGATGTATGTCACTGAGCGCTCTGCACGGAGTCACTCATGATAGTAGATTGGGATCTCCATTTCTGTGGGAGAGGTCTTGTCCCAGGAAAGCCATGGCTTTCATTCCACTTCATGTACAGAGTGGTTTGGGATTTACCCTCTAACAAAGCGAGGACCTGTTCTGTGGCTGTGCCTTATCAAAACAAGCACCTTGCCTGCAGCTGTGCCTTATTGTGTCCATGACGGCAGGGTTGTGGTAGGTTGGGGGAAGACTCCGAGGAAAGCAGAGGAGTTTACCTGCAACTTCTGCAGATTTATTCACTTCTGAGGAGTTAGGCATGAAAGGGTCCCTCAGGTGAAACCATGCTTGATTTGTAACCAGCTACTTTAATTGTTGGCAGCAGACTAAATTCTAAATTATTTGTGTTCTTATGAATCAAACTAACTAAATAATACAGCCTAGGTTCAAGAAGGCACCAGCAGGCTCATTTGGATAAATTGCACTCTTCATTCTCAAGTTATTCACACACTCATTCTGCTGAACTGAGGCGTGAGAAAGCAAAGCCATTCGAGTGCTTCAGTAACACTAAGAAAACTGATTCAATGGGAGGACTGTACAATAGAACTATGTCACAAGATAATTACTCCTCGTTGCTACACAAATGCTTTGGCAGCAACGCGTCCTTGTCATAAAGGTGCAATTACCAATGTCTCAGTAGTTTGATCAAAGGATAAATACCCAGATGACGTACTGAAGAGACAGGATTTCTATCAGTTGCATAACCATCTCCTGGTGTGTGGTGCTTCTTGCTTTGCTCTATTGGCTTCCCAAGAAGAGAAAGGAGTATTTCTAAATGTCTGGGGAAAATATCACTTACACGAGACATATGCATCCATTTAAGGAATTACAGAGATAACAAATGATATATTGTGTCCCTGGCAGATCACTTTCACTTTTGGGGCTAATATAGGAAAAAGAAGTCAGATTCCCTAACTCCCTGTTTGGAAGGGTTGGGCATTTCAAGACTCTTTAGAGTCTTCTTTTTTGAAATCTGCTTTCCCAGTAGCCTGTCCAGTCAGCAGCTTTCTGATCTGCTGTTTGGTTGGGACGCTCTTTTAATCTAGGTTCAAGCAGTACCTGATTATACAAAATTGTCTGTGCATCCTCAGACTCCAGTATGGTCCACGAATGATGGAGATAGGGACCTTATGAAATGTGGGTTTTTTCTTTATTTGGTAATACTGTTATGTGGACTTTCATCTCTGCAAATTCAGGCAGTGAATTCTGGGCCTGTTTGCCAAGCAGGAACACAGTGAGGCTGAAGCTGCTTTGTGAGAGGCCCTGTTCATGCACTTGCTGCACACTAATGTCTACTGTTGGGTGGGCACAGCGGAGAGCAAAGCCATCCACCTAGGTCAGGTGGAATGCTTTGGCTGGAGACAATATAGATTATTCCTGGGGAGTGCTGAGCATGTTTATCTGAGGGGACTTCCCAGAGCAGTTCTCACCATGGGCACAGGAAAAGATGTGAGGTTCAGAGAGCAGGAATTCGGCAGCATGAGTGTATAGTGGCCTCAGGGCTTGCAGAACAGGAGACTTCTCCTCCTGGTGCCCCAGGGTTTGCTGCAGTTCAGGGACAAAATGAAGGATGGCTGGGTTGAGATCAGCCTTGCAGGAAGGGACCCGGGACGATTAGTTTACAAAGCCCTTCTTTATTCTCTCCTTGTCTCGCTGACTTTTAGCTATTTTTAAAAGTCAATTACTCCAGTTTCTGTTCAGATAGCATCTACTGATAGAGCTAATGAGTGCCTGTGGAATGGCCCATGTGTTGGGGACTGTTTAAGGAACAGGTTTAGTTTTGGATGACTTGTGGCTCTGTCAGATGTGCTTGAAGTCACACAGTGTTAAACAAGGGAGGTGTTAAATCTTTCCAATGCAGTCTGCTTCTCTTGCAGCTCATTAAGTTGACGGTTAACCAGACCAAGCATTGATCTGATTCAGCAGTGTAAGATTGAGGAGATGCTGAAGGAGTCTTGGACCATCCTGTGTTGGGGCTAAAAAGTCCTTGTGGAGGTTGGATGAGTGTCAAAGGGAGTTTCTCAGAGCACAGCACTCCCTTCCCTGAGAGGGAGCCACGCTGTGATGATGTAGGCTAATTCTGAAAACAACTGTGTATTTTGTGCTGTGACACCAGGCCACCCTACCAGGCTAATAAGAAAACTTTTGATACGAGGTTGGTCTTAATACTGCATGTGGAAGGTGTTAGGATCTGTGATCACCCAGCAAGATGGACAGAAAGACTTCTGGTTCTGCTCAGAAGTTTGTCTAAATGCTGTCTTATAAAACTGGGGTTTGTCTGGAAAAACTGGTGTGAGAGATCTATAGGGAAATGCAAACTTTCCACTCTCAACGTGTGTCCTATATGAAATGGCAGCTTTCCAGTGTCGCTGGTAAATGATCCTCTCCTTGATGTACAACTAGATGCCAGAGAATTTGATACAAGCTTTTGCATTGCTCTGAAGGCCGTAAAAGCGTCAAAAATTCCTTTTTTGGTTGCAAGAGAGCTAGCTGCCTGGCCTGCCTGGTGTGGTAAGTTAGGCTGTCCCATCTTTGCCTGTTCTTATTGAATCTGTTTTTAGGTATGGGCTCAAAAATATCTTCCTCTTAACTGCTTCCAAAAGGTCAGTGGAAAGCGCTGCTTCATTAGTTACACAAAACACTTTGGGAGGGGGTGGGGAAGAATCAGAAGTGAGCTGTCCTTTGCATTTCTCATAGTAAACATACCCAAAACCAACCACTCTGCTGTTAAAATGCCATGAAACCAGCTTGTTTTCTCCCTCGCCTCTTGATACCAGATTTTGATGCAAAACCATATTTTAGGCAGGGTTTGCTACTAGCACCACACTGCCCTTAAACCTTGTAGACCTCGTCCAGCAACTCCTGGGCCATCTGAAGCTGTGGGACTCCAGGGCAGCCTGGGAAGGAGGATGGAGCTCCGTTCTGTGTGCTGCTCAGAGTGCTTTTACACAGCTCTATTTTTGGCTCCTTGCTTGCTCAAATGAAACTGTCTGATTAAGTAACACATAGGAAATAGATTTCAGTCCAAGTCTGAATCATCGAGCTAGTAATTTTTTTAAAAAGTGGTGTGGTTTTTTTTTTTAAATAATAAATAAATCCGTGATGCTTGCTCCTTTCTGTGTTAGTTTTCCCCCAAAGGGATGCTCAGGAAGTTCATTTTAATTAGGTGTGAATTCACAGCGCAGGAGCTGTGTAGACACCCTTGTTGCAGGATGAAAGCTGCTTGAATTTGGCTTGGCTTTGAAAATGGATTTAGTCTACCCTAGGTCTCAGTAAGCATTTCCTTGCTGTGATATAATTAGCTAATTAGCTGACTTAACTAATCCTGCTTTGAAATTAATTTGGATTACTTTCCTTGGCTGTCTCCAGAGAGACCAAAGTGCTTTGCTCTCGTGGTAACTAATGCTGTAGAATTCTGGGAGGACGCTACGTGTGGAATAGTACTCTGTAGCATCCTGTCTTTTGAGCAAAGATATTGAGATGGGGGAACAAAGAACTTGTATTATCTTATGTTGACTTGCCACCCCTTCAGTCTGTGCAGTTAGCTTCCAGAGTCATTACCACAGCCAGGACTTGCATTTCAGGTACATCTGACCTTTTGCTTGAGCAATCAGGGCTCTAATTTCAAGTCAAGCCATGAGGTATAGGTAAGGTCTCAAGTTTCTTTCTAAATTGCCAGGCTTAAGTGCTGGATGCACAGCTGAATTCTCTGATACCTTTGAAAACGCACATGTGGTCAAAGTCAAAAGGCTTTAATAAATGAATTGGGTAGAGCATTAGTGAAGATGTTAGATCTTAGCCTAGAGCAGGGGAGGAAGGAGTACCTGGACAGACCAGACATTCCCTGCTTGTGTAGAGCCTGATGAATTGTAGCTTTTGAAGCTATTCATGAACGATTAGCTTTTTTTTTTTTCTTCTTTGGGAATCCACTGAGACTGGACTGGGAAAGGGTGGATGGAATGCTTGTGCTTTAATGGAGAAAGGAAAAGAGATTAAACCAGATGAGACTCCTCGGAGTGCAAAACTAGTTGCTTAATTGTATCCAGAGTATCGTTATCAGCATTCCCCTATTCAATTGGAAGAATGTGATGTGTAATATTCCACAGCTATCTGTCCTGCTTCCAACTCTGTTCAGTGTTCTCATTAATGACTTGCACAGTGCAGTAGAGAGCACGCTTATTAAATTTGCAGACAACATGAAGCCATAAAGGCCTGCAGATATAGTAGAGGACAGGATTAGGGATTTAGAAAGGCATATACAAATGGAGGAACTGGCCCCCCAAACAAAGATGGGGAAGGTGGGGGAGGGGAGGAAGAAATTCAACTGGGTACTGCCCTCAGAAATAATCAACCGCATGAGTGTGGGATGTAAAACTACTGGGCAGGTGACACCACTTCAAAAATGTTTTGGTGAATTATAGCCCGATCTCATGCTAAATGCAAATTTTAATAAAGTCACAGTATTGCAAAGAAAGGCAGTCCTTGTATTAGCAACTTACTAAGCATCTACCTCTGTATTACTCAGCACTGATAAAGTCTCAACTAGTTTTGCTCCTGTCCTTCAGAGAACGTGGGTCAGTTGGAAAGAGTCCAGAGGGTAACACTGAGAATAGTCAGAGGTCTGGGAAGTGTGGCTTGTGGGGAGGAATCGGGAGGAAAAAATAAAGTTCTCTTGTCTGCTAAGAGACACTATCTGCAGTTAGACAAAGATATTTTCCAGTACATTAAAGGCTTTTGAAAGTATTAAATTACCTGTTTTACAAGTTTGTGTGGAGGCCAAAATCACAGCAGGAAAGTTCCAGATGTACATGCTGGGATGACATCTCCAGAAGTAATGATAGCAGTGAACTAGAGCAGACTGCCTGGTGAAGCCCTGAAGTTCTCTGTTACTGGTGGTTGGTGGGAACAGGTTAGGGAAACATTTATCAGCATGAAAGGAATATGGTCACCCCTGCCCTGTGGGATGGCTGGGGAGGGATGCGCTGCAGGACCTCTTGAGGTCTTTTCCCATCTTGTGACTTGAGAGCAATCAGCACAGTACTCGATATCCAGAGGCAGCAGCTGCCCAGGTAGGTGCTTATGCTACTGTTTTAATCTTTGCAGTTACTTCAATTTTATTATTTCTAGACTCTCAGTGAGTAGCTAGGTCATGATGAGGGCCCTGTGAGAGCAGCTCGGGTGCATACACATGGATACCTGCTTTCCAAATGCAGTGCTGTTTGCTATGAATCTTTGTTCCCAACTGTGTGATAGTTCCAAAGTGGATCTCAGACTAGAACTTGGACAATATTTTTTCCTGTCAAACTTATATTGAATTTGGTAAACCATTTCACTCAAAGCTTTGCTTTGGTATTTATCGAGTGAACTATTCTGAATCTCCGTGGTGGATTGACAAAGAATCCATCCCTCTTCACAAATGAGTGCTGCTTGTGCTATGTGGTTTAGGCATTTTCCCAGCCTTAGGTAAATCCGTGCTTTGATTCAAGAAGTTGGAGTGAATCTTTGTGCTGTAGTCTATGTTTTTTGGCCAATGCTCCATGAGTTTGAAGGGTCAGTGTTTGTGTGGTGTCTGCAGTAAACTTTCATTTTCTCATATATGAAATAAAATTATATGACTTCTTCAGAACATGTATTTTTTTCTTTATTAGACACGTCTAGAGTACTGTAGCACATGCTCTTGTTCTCTTATTGCTTCTCTTCTACAGCTGTAACCTCTACCTAAAATTACAAGGCTGTGTAGGGCAGGCAGGTGGGATGGAGGACCCCACAATTAGCTTTTCCCCCCTCTGACATGAGGCACCACTGCGGTTGGAATCCACTCTATCAGTGTGCACCCAGGCAATGCAACTCAGTGTTTTAAAGGGAAAGCTGGGGGGCAGTTCACAGTTGTTGTAAATACTGATTTATATTCCTCAGTTTAACATGTTAAAGCATCTAAAAACTTGTAAATCGTCCAAACTTTCACCATCCTTGGAAATACTCTGTTTTCTTTCCACACACAAGTGTCTTGCCTTTTATGTCTAAAGTGTGGACAAGTAGTCTACTGCCTGGGACAGCCTTTAGGAAGAGGAAAATGTTCGTTCTTCTGTTTTTGGAAACAGTAAGTGAATTTGGAGTGGCCATGTGAATGGTTCCTTGTGCATGCACATGCCTCTGTGTGTCCAAGTAATCGTAGTGATTTCTTTTATACAGTTCTTCAAAGTTCCGATGAGACCTGTGCTCTGTGGATTCCAGTACAGTAAATGCATGTAATTCAAGATGTGAAGAAAGGAAAGAAGCATTTATTTTACAGATGAGGAACTGAATCATGCTAACCTGCGAGCCTGCCCAAAAATAATACAGAAAAACTGTGACAGAACATGGATTCAAGCCTGAACTATGTGATGTCTCACTCAGACCCCCAATTACAAGGCTGTCATTAACTTTCCAAGTTGTTGTCTTACATGTAATTGTAGCACTTAGAGCTTTAACTATTTTGCTATTAAATTAAACCTTTCTTCGCTCTGCTGGAACGCGGAGCTGGAACACTAGCGTGACTAACTAGAAAATGATGATTTCACACCAAAGGTAGGGAGATGTGGCCAAATGGATGCAGAGCCGTCTTGCATCAGGCTGACCCATTAGGTGTCGTGTCAAGAAGTGCCACATTGCTGCCTTCCTGCACCTTGGTGATATATCTCACACTTGCCGTCACAGCGCTTGGTGTGACTACTGCTGCAGTTATCGCTCGGGATCCTTGGCTTGAGGCGCGGAGGCCAGCTGTGCTATTAAGAAGTGCCATCGTGGGAAGCGGGAGCTGCAGCCAACATGGCTGTGATATCGGCACCACTTCTGACATTCTTGGACGACTCCTCTTTTTGCTACTCTCCTCTTTCCCACCCTCTCTTCCCCCAACCATTAAATTGCACAGGTCGGGTGAAAATTTCTACTCAGCAATTTTTATTTTTTTTTTTGTCCTCCCTCCCTTCCTCCCTCCCTGGATTCTTTTAACTGTGCAAACTTCTTCAAGGAGAAATATGTGCTATCTCAGAGATGTCCGTGGGTGTGAAAGAGTGTGCTACGTAAGGCCTTTCTTCGGGTTAAGAAAACAGCAAACTTGTTCTGTGACATTCTCTCATCCTCCGGTGACCTGCGCAAGGCATGGGGAGTGTTAGACATCTACCTGGAGCAAAAACACTGCAGAAAAACATCTAAAACTGCAGTTTTTGGGTGGGGTTGGAGTGACTGAGCAGGTGCATACCAAAGCAAAATTCTCTTGCGTTGTGTTCCTGTCCGTTTTCATAAGCATTAGACAGGTTTTTGGAAACTTCCAAGGAACAGGGAAAAAGAGTGGGAAATGGCAGTTCAGAAGTCTGTGGCTTTCCCTGAGGCAGCCTGGTAGTTGCTCTCTAGCTGCCTGATAGCCAGTTTTTGGCAGAGATTAAAAAGCTGAATATCTGTTGACTGTCAGGCCAGTACTGTCAGTCACCTTAGTTCAGGTTAGCGCTTCAGGGAGCCAGCCAGCTCCAAGGGATATCTTTATTTAGGCAAGTTATCAGTGCTCTTTCATTGGAACTAGGGGGTTTTCCCTCCTCCCTCAATTCTTTTGCTCCTTCTTTGTGCCATGGAAAAGTGAGATGACTCTGCATGGCTTGGAGATATTCAGATCCAGACCAAAATTTCATGTCTCTGCGGGAAGAAAACCAAAACAAAACCAAAAACCCCACATGTCTTAAATCTAGCAACCTTGAAATTAAGAGTGACCCAGATTAATATGTGTGTCCGTGCCTTTTTTTTTCTGGAACAGGATGAACTGAACAGATACACTGAAAAATGTAGTGAGTAATATGTGTAAACTCAAGCCTTTGGTATGCAGCCTAATCCGGCACAGCACCCAACTTGCCTGACTAATCTGCTTTATGTCAGCATGACGAGGTTTGTTGGGAGTGATGATATCTTTTAGTAGACAGAGTAATTTAGTTGGCTATCTACTAGTAACATTAGACAGGCTTTCAGGAACATAAGCCCTTTTGCAGGCCACCTGAAAGCTTAAAAGAAGACATCACCTTTGCTTTCAGCTGACCTGCAGAAGCAGTTGGGAGCTTAAAGCTTGCCTGCTCTCTTCATCTTTTCTGCTAAGTCTAGTGAAGGATCTGTTCTACATTCTCTACCTGATATTTAGAAGCCATCTTACCCACCCAAGAGTATAGTGATTTCTTTGAGATGGTATTCAGCGTTAAGAGTAAAGATTTCTTAACAGCTGGGTTTTTGGGGGGGTTATGTTTCAGGGTACCCAACTTTGCTTTTCTGTGGTCACTTGTGCTGGGGGACAGGTATTCTTCTCTGTCTTAAAATCAGAGCCTCTTATGATGTCTGAACCTGAGTACCCCAATGAGTTGTCTAAAGCCAGTAACCACTATCGAAAAGCACAGATTTTGAAGTTAATTGTAATAAGATAAAGCACAGTAAGTTAGTTAAGCTCCTCTCCCATGCTGTCTGCTTCAATGAAGAAGAACTGAAGTGACTTAGTCACTTGCCAGTGTTGTGGGTTAGAAGTGATAATGTCAGATAGCTACCAAATGCTTTACAACAATAACAAAACCTAACAGCCAAGTAAAGGAACCGCAATACTCAAACTGGAGCTGAAAAAAGAAAATAATGAAAACCACCCTCTCTCATGAATAGTTTTGGTCCTCATTATAGATTAGTAGTTTTGTGAGATGATGTAGAAATGTTCCTTATTATCACAGCTTTATTGCCTACCTCTGTACATCTGTTCCAAAATTCATTTCAAAATGGCCAGACATTTCAATAATCCGGTGTGGCTTGGAATTTTCATATTGTTTCTGGTGCATTAAAATCTGGATGGAAAGCTGGTACTTTTAAATTTACAATTGCACAGACCGTACAACATCTGGGTAGCTTTGCTCTATTGCTTTCCCTGTTCCTTTAAATTTAGACTGAAGTTATGATGTGCATGAAAGGCTAAAGACCTTGTGTGTGGCAGGTGTTATTTCAAGCTGACAAAAATTCAGTAATATGTTCATTTTACTTTGATATGGCCTTTTACAAAATACATAATGCTCTACTTCAAACCCTCGCAAAATAGTTTTATTTTAAAAACGGGCAAATTGGAGGGTCTACTGGACTAGGATGAATTTGCAACTTATGTGTGTGTGTATGTATTTATATAAAAATACATCCATTAAATTGTTCCCTAAAAGTTTTTTATTATTCCTTTAGACTAATGGCTCATCCATTCTCTCTTGTGACACGCTGATAGGCTTTCTGGGGGGGTCAGTGAAGTGGGGGTTGTATTTTGGGAATGATAGCACTACAGCAAACCACAAAAACTCCCATTTTACTGAGATTTATTAGGATTACTTCTGTGAGAAAATACTTAT
>VZTU01035018.1:351574-367997 GCA_013400835.1 Zapornia atra
TACTTATTACTCCCCAATGGTCACCCTATGCCTTAAACTGATCTATACAGAGGGATCTTTAGCAGAGCTAAACTTCCTAGTCCCCACTGAATATTGCTGCTTTATGCAAGCTAAGATGCAGTTGATAAAAGCCTGTTTCACCCTATACCTCCATGGCATCTTAAATGAAGTTTTTATCAGAAACCCTCTTTAGTCTGGAGGCTTAGCACTTGTAGGTATGTTTAAAAATAAATAAATCTCAATCCATAGACATGAGAGAGAACACAAGTGTTGCGTTCATCCTTCCCATCTCTGATGGAGCCCAAATCATTGGGGAAAACTGTTTCTCTCTCAAATACCCCACATCTAAACCCACTGAATGAGTTGGTGGGGTTTTCTGTATTGTTGCCCGTGTTTGGCGAGAGAAAAAGGGATTTTGGGGAAAGCTCTGTGTGTGCTTGTCTAAGTGCCTGTAACTAAATCCCAACTAATGGCTACTTCTTAATCCCTCGAAGTCCCTGTAACCCCCCTTGTGAGATGTATGGGAGGGTGCTTCCAGATGAAGAACTGATTAAAAGTCCGATCCCAGTTGCATTTGGCGTTATTTTCCGAGGTGGATATAATGCTATTTTGCCAGAACAGGTCTGATCAAACTGAATTTTCAACCTGACCTTCTCCTCACCCCTAATAACTTCCTGATTCCTTGGTCAGAGAGAGATTTATGAGCAAGAACAAAGCGTGATGTGTCTGTCCCAGCAGCGAGGGAAACCAGAAAACTTATTAAAAGAGAAGGGAGCGGGGGGAGAAGTGAGAGACTGAGAGGATGGAGGGCTGAAAGTGAGTCCTGGTTTCAGACACAGAAGCACCTCAGCTTCTGAACTACTGTGATTACCCAGCCACTGAAGAAATAAAATACTGAAAAATCAATTTTATTTTAAAAAACCAAAAAACAATGTTTAAAACCATTTGAAGAGCTCTTATAACTTTAAATCTCCCTACAATGTACATGTTCAGAGCCCTGATCACCTTCAAATTACTCCAATAATTTTAAATATTTCTGTACAGAAGAGGTTCTGAACCCCCATTTCACTTCCAAAGGGAAGCAATCTTCAGAAATGTGAAGCACACCAATAATTTTAAGCAGCCCCTTCTGCCCAACCTGCCTGTGCTTCAATGATGTTCCTACAACTCAGAATTTCAGTATTTCTTAGATTAAAGAAATTCCTGCTTATAATCTGTTAAAGTGATTTTTTTTTTTTTTCCTACTGTGTTAGAAGGGGCTTTTTTCAAAAGTTGTAAGAAAGAAGAGTTTTCTCAGGTCTCTTGTTACTGAAATTATGGATCTTTGCCCATTAAAAATGTTTTCGTTTGTTCCTTTTAGTCAAGCCAAAAGTACAAATTGATGAGTATAGCTGTTATCATTTCCTAACTTACAGCTCTGTACAGAAAGTGATTTTACATTGAATTGTAATTTCATCCGCAAGGGCTTTAGACCTTATATAATTAAAATACCTCAATCCTCTTCAAATTAGAAAAGCAAATTGTTACATATCATAAGTAGGTGCTTTTCACTCTAATGACAGTCACTTAGATGATTTATGACATACATTATTTTATATCAAAGTACAATGAAATAGGCATTACCAAAGGTAATCTCAGTAATGTCTGAAAAGGGATCTCAAACCTCAGTGCAACAATGAATGCAGTATTTAAAATGCAAAACCCAAAGACATTATTATGGTTTTGATTTCTTATGCCACAGCTTCTCCTGATCTGTTATATTAGTACAGCAGTACAAAGGGTGTTTTGGATGTATTTTGCTAAGATAACAGACGGGGAAAAATGAAATATAAAGTCAGATTTTATGCAGAAATTGTTATCAAAGGGATGATAAAGTAAAACTGCATAATCACAAGGAAAAACAATTGATTATGTACAAACTGAAATATATTGAGCTCATGGAATATGCTCATTTCCAGATTTTAAGCCCTTGCATTATTAAAATGCATAATAAAATAAAATGCTTGGGTAATGTATAAACAAATCAGCCTAAAGTAGCTTCTTGAATATGATTATTCTCATATTTCTGTATTCTAGTCCTAGATTATCCCTTCTCTCCCCTGCCACCCTTACTGCTGTGGCCTATCCCAGAGTCTTGGGAGTCAGTGGCATGAATCCCAATGTCCCCGGTGTTCTTTGTGGTGGGCAGATGCTACCCTGTAACACTGCATCAGGACAGGGACAAATGGCTATAAAATGAGAACAAATGGCTGTGCATTGGCCATGAATACATTTAGGCTGGAGATGAGAAATAGGTGCCTAACCATCTGAAGGGTCAGGCTGGAGCAGCCTTTCTGTGGGAATAATTTGTATTTAAAAATTAAAAAAAGGAAAATTAGAAAGCTAAATTGGTTTGGGCTTTTTTTTTTAAGTGAGAGGTTGAGATTTTGAGGTGGTTGCCTGCAGTGTCACAGGACCCCTTGTGTTGCTTATGGTGTTGATACTGCCACATCAAATGCCTCTTGCATTTTGGTCTGTGGCTTGCTGAAGCGTGGACGTTTCCCATCCCTGTAGCAAGTAGTGCTGTGCAACATCACTGCAAAGACTTTTTATTCAGGGCTATATTTCTCAGTAAACCTCCACGATAAAGGTTGAAACCTTTATGCGAGCTTATTGGCCTTGCATATCTTTCCCTATTCTGTTTGCTGCATGAATCCACTCAGCACACAAGTGGAGAGGTTTTTTTGGCATATCAATGTCCATAAGTCATAGAAGCTGATGGAAGTGGTGTCCAAATAAGCAAATAAATGCCAAACTCCTTGACTTGCAATGAACAACAGTCAGGATTTCAACAGTTCTGGCGTATGGGCTCCAAGAACATAGAGGAGTTAGCAGCAGAGATCCCAAAGAATGACTAAAGGACTGGAAAACTTGATTTACTGTGAAAGGCTTAGGAAACCCAGTCTGAGTAGCTCAAAGGTTATAAGAGACTTGACCACCTTCTGAGATAACACGCGTGGGGAACGCAAAGATTGTACTAAATCTGCTGGATGCCAGTGCAGTCCCTAGAAGGACTTTCAAGAGCTGACTCAGCCCTTTCACAGGCAGCTCTGTCCCCTCATGCCTAACCTGTATTTGATTTAGCTAGACCAGTTCAGACTCAAGATGTAGCAAGAAGAATATCATGAACTTCCCAAGGGCTGAGGGAAAGGTGACATGTTCTTCTTCGTGAAGAATGTTTAAAGGATGTCAAGTTTTTCTTGGAGAGATCTTTAACACTTGAAGCACTGTGGCCTGTGCCAGCTGAGCATCTTGGTCCCTCATGGCTTCATAATCAATGGCTTTGTGGTCTGGTGCTTGCTTAGTGAGGCCCAGCCTGAATGTGCTTAGCATTTTGCTTCTCATTTGCGTCAGTCTCTAAATAAAGATAAATACTGTTGGGTTTTTTTCTCTTTTCAAGATGAGCTGTTAATTTTATAACAGAGAAGAGCAATTTAAAGACTTGTATAATTAAGAGCACATTTTTTTAAAATTTCAGAATTTTTTTTTCAAGGTTCAGCAGTCATAATGGGAGAGAAAATTGTAAAGGCTCTTAAATGGCAACAATCAAATTTCCACACTGTTGTCAGCAGCAAGAGTTCCCATCACTCGGGAAATCTGGTCATGCTTTTAAACACCAAAATGGAACCTTGCAGGTTTAAAAACACAATAAACTTGCATTTCATTAGTTCCCTTCTCATACATACATGCCCTGTGCTGTTTATTCCAAATGTGATTTCTAGAAGAATCTTGAAACTAATACCAGATTTGGCCCTGACAAACTGTAGTTGGTAAGTCCTGGCTCCTGGTATGACCACAGTCTTGACAGAAAGAGCAGAAGCAGTATTCTGCAGCACTTTGGTGTGGCGTGCATCCCCAGCAGCTTCACAGATGGAATAACAAAGGCTCTGTTCGTTTTCCTGCTTCTCCTATGTAGACCAAGAGTTTGAGCACAGCATGCTTCAAAGTCTGTTTTTCATAGTGCTGGAGAGGTGAGGGATGTGAGGGCAGAAGAAACTGCAATGCTGATTGGTGGGTGCAGAAATACTTCTGTGTAGCCTCTTCTAACTTTGAGTGGTTGATGTGTTCAGCTGCCCAACTTGATCATCATCTAGCTGTTTGGTTGCTGGACTGTTACCTTTAGATCTGGTAAAGCACTTGGTTATAAAAAGCTGTTATCCATATGCACCTCGTGCTGGGCAACACTGCTATTGGGTATTTAGTAAGTACTTGGGATCTTGAGATGATGTTTTCAGGAGACTTTGGAGCCTTCTGTTTAAGGCTATTCTCTTGTGACTATCATTGTAGAGCTCAACTTTACTGTTTTCCTTAAATCAGTGTGTTTTATTTTGTACAAATTCCAGTGTTAGAGGAAAAATCCAGCTTGATGGGCAAGTGTTTGTGCTTCTGGATTAAATGTTTTACTATGAGGTCAGTTAGGAGGAAAAGAAAGGGAAGCTTTCCTATGTGACAGCAAATGATCATGGGCGTGATTAGGGATTGAGTCAGATCAGTCTCTGCCTGCTTAAGTTGGTCTAAAGTGGGTTCCATCCTTCTAGTTCTTTCTGTCTTACCATGATCTCTCCCGATACGACAACAGGGCATTAGGCAGCAAAGTCTCTGTGCTGCTGCTTCTGCTGCTCAGGAGACAGTAATGATGTCACTGTGTAGTCAGACGCAGTTTGGGCATTGTGGCAGTCCTGCTCAAATACCCATGGAAAATTTGACCTGAAATCCCTTGAGAGAAGCAGGCACATGCAGGCAAATCAGCCCAAATGGAGGAGCTGTTTGAGCTACTGGTACAAGGAAAGTTACTACAGGAATGATCCTGAAGCTGTTGGGGCATACAGTGATGGTTGTAGTTCACTTTGGAGTGTGCTTAGCCTTCCCCAGCTAGGATTTTCAGTGGTCACATGAGTGAACAAACCATTGCCCAGAGGATTCAGGGACCAAAGTAATGTGCAAAGCTCAGAGCTCCTGAGCAGAATTGCTCAGCCTGGGTCTCCTGAAGATGATGGTGTGGCAAAGAGCCAGCGGGAAAACTCTTGGGAACCAATGGGATGTAGGGCTAGGCAAAGGTGGGAAGCCGATAGTATGTAGAGTCAATGACTGCACCTTGACATGTGACCAGAGGGGGGACTTTTAAAGCAGTGGTGAACCAGTTTGACATGGATTAACTGGACTTAGGGAGGAGGGGGCTTCTATTGTTTAGAAGTTTGGGGTTTCTTTTTAACTCTGTGAATACGGTTTTCTGTTGCTTTCTGTAGACACACTACCTGCTACTTGCTGGTGTCCAGATTTAAAACCATTCTCTCACTTGACTGGGAGATTTCAGTCCTATTGCCTTAACTCTGCAAGGAGTTCTGCCAGAGAAACTGCAGAGACGTGGTAGTGGGTTTTAGTGTAAGAGGAAATGTAGTACATAGAGGAAGTGTATACAGCGATAACCGTAATGAGGGTTTCTTCTGTATTTTACCAGAGAGGAAAAAGTCTAGCGATGAGATCTTGATTTTAGGATAGTGGGGTTAAAATTGAAGGAGGGATAACTGGTGCTTCTTTCAGCTATGTGACGAAGTTGAAGTCAACAGCTACCCAATACAGCAGTTTCTGGGGAGGAGGAGGTTATTAGTATGCAAAATGGTGCATCTGGAGATTCAGCACGGACTGTCCTCACACACAGAGGCACTTCGTGAGATGCGCTCTCTGCCTGAGTCACTGCTTTTGGGTGTGCATTACCTGTTCTCATAGCATGGAGTTACACGATTATTTGGCACTGTACCATTGGAGTGAGCTCTTTACCTTTACATCTAGTGAGGATGTACCTCTGTGCTTGGTGGAAGGGTATGGTGGGGACTGGGAAGTCAACTGTTCTGGTTTTCTTGTCCCGTTTTTCATTAACTCATCGACCCTGCAGTGTATTACTGCTGAGATTTGGGAAGCAGTAATTCATTTACCTCAAGGGAACTGGGCTTCACCACATTGCTCTGCTGAGTGTGGGTTTTGGGGAGCATGCATAACCCACAGAGCCTGGGAGGCAGCGTAGGTCTCCTGCAGAGCAGGATCCCTTTGCTGATGGTGAGGAGCTGCAGCAATTTCTACAGCATCATTTTCCCCTGCCCTCCTTGGGTGCCGTGCTGCAAGTGATTTTGAGAAGAAATAATACGTGTTCTTGCTCCAACATGATATAAAAATGTCTTTATATTAGAAAGTCTATATTTTATTGAGGTTTGCTTCGTATTAGTGTCATAGAAGACCTTGATTTCAATATAACAATATGAAAGTGCACGTGTAATTTCTCTTCTGATCACATTAATGCTAAACCACTGTACATGGTAGTAATGTTAAACTAATGTGACAGAATAATACAAGTATAAAGTGATGTAAAACCATTAATATTATAGAAAGTTATTCATTTTATGCAAAGGATTCTAAGGAGTAATTTGAATAAAATTCCTTGTCTCTTTCTCTGATCTAGTTGAGCTACTTTGATCAAAAGATGATAAGTCTGATCAACAAACTTATTATTAGCTCATTTCCATACAATGACTTCTTGTTCTTACTCCTGCTCGTGGCGTAGCTCAAACCAAGTTCTCTGCTGTCAGGAGCAACTCTCTCTGCAGTGTCTGATCTTGAGGTACGAAGAGGAGAGATGTTGAGATCAGAGGTGAAGCAAGTTATTGAGTGTTGCTACCCTGGTCCATTTTGGCACACATGTTTTCTCTAGTTAAGTTTAAAGGGCATGTAAAAACTGCGGCGAATCAGTCCGTAAATGTTTAATGGTATGAGTTGCTACTTAAATACAACAACAGAGCAAGTTGCAACCGCTAGCAAAAATTACTGTGTACTGAGTGTAAAAGTAACCCTCTTCTGCAGCAGATCTCAGTTTCACTCAGACGGCTGTATAACATTTGTTTTAACTCCCTGCAAACTTTAGGTCTCTGATTAAACAAAGTAGGAGCTGGGTGATATCACGATGTGCATTTCCCCTCTTTAATCAGACGGCCGAAGACAACCAGCAAGAATATAGTATGTGAAAAGCCAGATTTCCAGTTAAATGAAATGAAAAGTTATGAGGCTGTGGTCTTAGGAACGGCCTTTCTTTTGTGGCTTTTGGTTTAGTGTATTATTTGTCAGGTTTTTATAAGAACATTATTGCTTTAAGAAAAAAATTTAAACCCTGAGAAATTACTCTCAGTCTAACGAGTTCTTTTCCACTGACTACAGACATCATTAGGGGATGGCTATAGCCCGAGGCTGTGCATGAACTTTTTCTTCTAACTGTACACTTTATGTATAATTTAGCTTTCTTGCCTAAATTATTCAAGCAAATAGTGAGTGAAAATAATGGAGTTCACTGAAACCTTCCACGGTATTAAAATAAAACAGTTTTTTACGTTGATTTGAATTTTTAAGCTTTTTAATCATGGATTTCAAATGGAATACGCATGTCTTCAGCTCTTCTCTGCTTGTCCCCCTGTGCCTTTTTTCACTAAAAGAAAAGAAGAAAGGAAACGAACTTCAGCAAATACCCCATTAATTAATAAATGTTAGTTATGACTACTTGAGATTAGAAGTAATGATAGTTAAGCAAAACCTATAGACATAGAAAATACATTTTGCAAGTATTGAACTATGGTCTGTGTTATCTCTTTCACCCCAAATAGGGAGAATAGCACGGCATGTTTAAATACTGTTAAGTTGCTGTAAGCCCAAAAATACGAATAAGGATTTCGGGGCAATAGAGGTAAACTTGAAAAACTAACACAAAGGCTATATATTAGATAATATTTTTCTTGTTTAATATTAGTCTTCAAAAAATTCTTGCTTTGAAACCTAGGGGCCAGATCCCACTCTAGGAAATTGGTATGGCTTTGGGAAACCGTACAGATTTCTTCCAGGTGAGGAACCAGCACTTAAATGTTTACTATTGTTGCCAGTCCTCTGCAGTCCTGTGATGTAAAAACCTGCTGCAAATTCACTATATAGATCGTTGCTGATGGTATTACTAATGCGATAAGTACTATATCTAAATCTGGATAGGTTCATGAAGAATATGCTGTTGTGAAATATATGTCCTGTGGAAATTAAGGAATATTAGAAATATCTGCAAGCAAACCTCTACAGTTTCCTAGCCCCAGGTACTTTGAGCTTTCACTGAGTATCTGTCAGAAGTAGCACGGTGATGATTTTATATGTATATGGTAGGAAAGGAGCCATATCTAGGCTCAAGATGGGATCCAGATCTGCTATCCCAGTGCAGTGAGGGATCTCTGTGGGATTCAGACCAGGCTCTCTTTCTGAGAAGCATGACATGAGGCAGAGATAAGTATAGCTTTACCTGACTTCACCCCTGCGTACACACCAGCTATTGTCTGTAGCTTGCCAGTGGGCTTTGGATTAATCCAGAGAAGTCAGATATGCTGAATTCTCCCAGTGCCTGGTGTAGCTGCTATCACCCAGCTCTGTTCTTACATAGCATAGTAGCTCCTGGATCTGCAGCCCTTATGCAGGCTGCAAAAATACTAGGTGGTCTGGTTCAGCGGCTTCCCTCCAGTTTGAGACTGTGCCCAGAGTGTTCTTCCAAACCTTGGAAACCAGGTTGGATTGGAAGGGGTGGGGGNATTATTTATGAGCTTGACAAAGAAAGAAATACCACAGGAGTGGCCATCTTCAGTGTGTAGTTGGCACTCTTCACAAAAATCGCAAAGAAAAACTGACACACAAGATTAAAGAGAAGTTTGACGAACTCTTGTCTGAGTTATTGAAATAACATTATGTGATGCAAGTTAAGGAAAAAAGCTTGTTCTTCAGTTTCATAAATTCTGATACACTGCCTCCTGCTCTTGAGCTTTCAGACTCAAAGAATTAGATACATGCATATTAGTTGCCCAGTGGATGTGGATCATTACAAGCCATCAAGCTAGGTAGTCATACACCTGAGCTGTGCGCGTATGACGATATGCTGCCTGCCTCAATACAGCGATGGTCCTCTGGAGCAAGCTGAGGTAGTCCTCAGGTCTAAATGCTGCCACTCTTCAGCAATTTTATTGTGAGTTGCTGGTACAGCAAAGGCAGCAGCAAGCTGAACCCATCTGGAAACAAATAATAACAGGGTTTGTTCTTTCAATTTTGAAAATATGTTGGCTCCAGATTCTTTATTGCTAGATTTTTGTTTCTTTAGTGGTTTAATGTTTCTTTAAAGGGGGTGATTCTTTTCTGATAATGTCTTTGTTGTAAGGATGTTTTGTTTTGCTGTTAGGCTCATTGTGTGTGTCAACTGCTTGCAGTCACTTCACACGCATATGCATCAGGGGCAGTTGCATAAATTAATTAAGCCAAATCCTTAAAATTTAATTCCATATGATCCATAGTATGGAATCTGTGATTTTGCTGAAGAACTTTATGAAGTAAAATACAGTTATTTTTGCAGTAATGGCTATTGACTGTGAACACAGAAAAGGAGTGGTAGAGTGTACAGCCTGGAAGACCCTCTCATTTGCATTGTGGTTTTGTAACTCTGGTGTGCTTAGTGTTGCACAAGAAAGCGACATTCGCTTACCGTGCTGAGTGCATCAGTCTTTTCCCCTCTAGTTAACACTAGAGAGAATACACAATCTTAATGTGGTGATTCAGTGGAAGGTACCTTTTTACTTGTCTGTGTTTATTTGGTTGCTCTTCAGTACTGGAGGAAAAAATTTTCAACTAAAGCAAGGAAGAATTACCGAATTGGGGTGGATAATATTCAAGTCGAAGCACGTGAATCTGAGCTGCTCAGTTAATTACCCACTAAGGTCTAGACTGTGAAATCCTTTGACAGTGCAACATCCTTTTCCCACTAAATTCATGTTCGCCAACGCTCAGCTCACCATCACATGAAAAAATTCTCCTTCCAGGGATGTTGGACATATAGTACATAACGCAAGATCAGCACAGAACTACTCAACTGCCTGTTTATGTCAGGAGCTGAAAACGCTTGGTGAAGCCAAAAATGATTTTTCATTACATCTTGCAGAATAGCTGTTTCCTTCCCTTTTCCCTTTATGCCCAACAATGTTTGGTTTTGTTTTGTTTTTTTTCTCTTTAAAATTTCTTTGACTAAGAGTAGATTTTGGGTTGTGTTGGTGTATTAGGGTAATTTGTAATTTAACTGTCTTCATGGATTTTTAGCTGATGGATAACCTCAAGCACCTTGAACATTTGTAGAATCACAGAAGTTGGAAAAGACCTGCCATGGGCAGGAACACCCTCCACTAGCCCGGGTTGCCCAAAGCCCCATGTAGCCTGGCCTTGAACACTGCCAAGGAGGGGCAGCCACAGCTTCTCTGGGCAGCCTGTGCCAGGGTCTCACCACCCTCACAGTGAGGAATTTGTTTCTGATCTCTAATCCAAATCTACCCTCCTTAAGGCCGTTGACCCTTGTCCTATTCCTGGCTTGTACTTGCCATCACAAGGTAGAGGAATCTGTCTTTCTCACCTGTGGTTTTTTGAAACACAGTTTCAACCCTTTTTAGTTGGCTGGTAGGTTTTGTGAAGTTTGTGCCCTTAGAAAAGGCCTGTGGCCCTTCACAAGCTGCAGTACCGCTTGCTGTTTCATCACTCAGCTTGCCTAAAGCTTCCTCTGCCACCTATCACAGTTTTCCCATGGATGTTTTGTCTGTGTGTGTGTGTTTTTAAGGGATTTTCCAGACTTTAGGCAGAACCTTTTATCAGGAGAGGAAAAAGCACCTCTGCCTAAGCATCCCATGGACACAATGAAGTATACTTACATCCAGCAAATGGAATTTTAATGTCTCATTCAGCCATTGCCACTTCTACCCAGGGATGGATTAAAGGCACAGCTGATGTGGCTGTGGCCCTATTCCCCCAGACGTGATGGGATCCTGGCTTCTCTCTCTGCAGAAGCCTCCTTCGTGGCTCACAGCCAAAGAGCATCGTGAAGATGGGCCCCTGCCCCATCTCTTAGCCCATGTGTTAAGGAAGTCTTGTACCTTCTCAGACTTCTAGGAGCTTTTGCTGCCTTATGGAGCAAGGGGCCTAATAAGAGAGAAATCTCAGATTTGCTCCTGCTTTTCTGCATCAGAGCAAGGGCAGCCCATTCAGACATGCTAATGAGTCCATCATGTTCAGAGTTTGGTTTTGCTGCCTTTGGCCTTGCAATGGGCCCATGCAGATTCTTTTCCTGCTGTCGTCTTCTCCATCTAATTCAAACTGTTCTGCTGCCGAGCTCTCCACTTCACCTTCTTGCGTCTAATTCATATTCACTCAAAACTTACTACTTTTATTTTTTTAAATTATGGGTTTTTATCACTCCTTCAGTTTGTCCTGGGCCAGTAAGGGTATCTTGAGTTGCTTGCTTGTCCTGATGGTCCTGCAGACTTCACTGAGTTGCTTTTAAACACTGAAGGTTAATTAGTGACTTTGCTCTGAAAATAGTTATAAAATTAATTCCAAACTGGCTTGGGGAAAAATATAAAATTTGGGATAGAGATTTTTCATAACACTGCCGGAAATAAAGGGTTAGCTGCTGCTTACAGTGCTTGCCTTGGACTTCCTAAAGGGAACTGAATGCACATGCATGACCTCACCCATAGACATGCCTCTTCCTTTCTTCATGAACACTTCTTTACAGGTGACAAAGGGAAAACCCCAGCAAAAGAAATGTACAGCAACCCTACCTAAAGCTTGCTGGGTTTCAATACTTTAGCAAGGATGTGGGAGAGATTGGCATCAAAATCCTGCTCTAGCAGAGTCATAGCATGTTGATTTGAGCATGGTTTTGGTCCTGGGTGGGTGAATTAAATCCTCAGACTTTTTCATTTTGAGAGAGGCCAACAATGATTCCTTCTGTGGAGATGTCCCGTTTCTTTAACAAAAATGAAAACAAAAAGGTAAAAAAAGTAGCTCAGTTGTATGTGGATTCTCTGTACTGCTGTTTGGCATATTTTGCAGGAGGTAGGCAAGGAAGGTCTCTCAGATCTCAGTGAACTCCTCAAACCAGTGCTCTTCAGCAGAGGGTTTGGAGACCATAAGAAACCTGCTATGCTCTATGAAACTGCTGGAAAGATACTTTTAAACGTATGCATGTGTGTTTGTGCACATCCTGACCTGCAAGGCGATGGTGAACGGGAAAAAAAGAAAATGGGGGGATGGAATTTTTCTTTTTTACTTGGGTTTATATGAAAGGGTACTTGGGCCTTGGATCACAGGAAGGTTAATTGTCATCACTCTACACATTGATCTACAAAATATAACAGCAGCAGTGGTGTGAAAAGTCAGGCCCTCTGGGTGATTTGGTTTTTCTTACAAGCATCTGTAACAAAATGTTTTGTTTCAGGTCTGATGGAACATTTCATTTTCAAGCTAAATAAATGCATGTGTGTTTTAGTTTGGGATTGGGATTTTTTTTTTTGTCAAGAAATAAACACTTAAAAATAGGTCAAGTTGCTACGGAATTTTTTCTCTTCCTTTCTCCAAAAAAAAAATCTCATTTTCCAGGAGAATACTGTTGAGTCTCTCAAAGTTTTAAAACTTTGCCCTCTAACCTTCTTTGTCCTTAAACTTCTGCTTACCTCTCCTTGTAAAGCACTTTGTGATATTGCATTTGAAAGCTGCAATGTCGAAATATGTTTTGTTGTGATGCATTTACTTTAGGATAGCTTGTTCAGTGTTCTGCCAGTCTGTATACTCCTCTGCAGGTGCCTGTAGGTACTCAGGCAATGTACAAACTCAAGTCAGTCTGTTCAGTTTAGCTTTGTTAAAAAAAAAAAGTTTTAGCTTTGTTACATTTCAGTTGTATATTTTATTTTATTGTGTAGAATTCTGAGAGGGATAAAGTTGGCCGGTGGATGAGGTAGTCAGGTAAAGAGGGACTGTGGCCTTGTTTGGACCCACTGCTCAAAGATGAACACAGAAATGGAGGTTCATAGACCAAAATATTTTCATGTGCTTTTAAAAAGAAGGTTATCCCACTCCTTCAACTCTTTAAAATACAATATTGGTTTAACAGATGCCATGGTCACAAGGGAGTAGGAAGCTACGTGTTCTCACACAGACCCCGCATAGTGTAAACAGGTACTACATGGATGTCCAGAACCTGCTTGCTTTTTAAGTTTGGTCAGCCTAAATTTGAGAAGGAGGGGTTTGGGCAGTGAAAGCAGCTCCTTTGGGAAGCCCACGCAATTGTTGCCCCATTGCTACCACCACCCAGAGCTACTGGTTAATGTCAGCCATAAGAGCATTATAGATGTCTGGGATATGTCTCGGGCTTTGTTCAAACAGGTCAACATGTAGCCAATAAGCCACATGCCTAATCAATGAGAAGGTGGGGGAGAGGATAAACCTCAAACCAAACACCACCCAAAGATACCCTAGCAGGGTGCAATGCACACCTTTGTGTCTGGAAACCTGTTGAAAGGCTAATAGCATTTATAATCAGCTCTTGGTGATACTCTCCAAGATCTGACCTCCTAGAATAGTGTCTTGGGACAGGAGGATGTGAGAAATGGAGAAACCCTACAGATGTCTCTGCTGCACTAGTGGCACCCTCTTGTCTTCAACCTGAAATTCTTTAAGACCTTTTTTCCCCCTTTAATTGAGATTTCAGTGTAGTTACATTCCTCAGTAGCCATCATTTTTTTCCAAGTGAGATACACAACAGATGGTTATGCTTGTAAGATATGCGTGTTTTTCTCACAAGAGGGGAAAAAAAATTGTCCAACCTTGCAACTCTGTTTTGCATTAACCAAAGAGGTTTAAAATGCTGCCAAATTTGAGAGGGTTTATTTGTTTCTGGCTTGGCTTTGAAGGATTGCAAATGACTAGGCAAGGTACAGAAAGTGAAAAGTCGGGTCCACTATCACCAGGGAAAGGGGAGCTGGCTGAAACGTTGCTTTGATTTAAATTCTCTCTGGAGGGCAAAAGTGTTCCTCCTCTCTTCCTCTTACTGCCTTCTTTCTCCTTCTGCATGTGTCTCTGTATTCAAGAGCTCTGTACAGGTGACTTTACAATCTGACTTGTGGAGTGTTTCTTCATGCTGTTCCATCCAGGGAACTATCTACCTGCTCCCTATTTGCTTGATGTGGATTATTTGGCAGGGATACTGCTAGCCCCTTCCTTCTTCCCCAGTCAGAAACCTCATGTTTAGGGCTGCAAAGTTTTCATGACTCCTATTTATTTTGCTGCAAAGGTTTGTGTCTCAAGCATCATGACCCCAGTATAACAAGTCTGAAACAAGAAGAAAAGATGATTCCTGCCCCAAAAAGCATTCTGCCAGCCTGCTTCCCAACGTGTATTAGCAGAGGCAAAAACAGGACAAAAGGAAACTCCACTGCAGGGACCTTGAGATTTTCACATGTTGACATTTTTTGGGCTGGCAGCCTGCCCTGCGTCACCATGAGGCTCCTCAAGAGGTGGCATTTCAATACTGTGTCCCAGAAGGATGGGGAAGGCGGGCAACAGAGCTGATGGCCCACCCTGGGTTGAGTCCTTAGCCAGGAGAAGCTCTGGAGACACAGTCACAGCTATCCCTGATTATTTCTTTTATGTTTTCCCTCCTGCTTTGTCATTATGTTTCGGCTTTGAAACCAAGCTTTGTTTAGGCTTGGTAGCCTGTGGCAGTGGACTGGAGAGAGGAGACTTTTACTGAGCTACTGAAGGCATTGTGTGCACAGGAAGAAAATGTGTGAAGAATTGAAATTATATGGTTGTACTGGGAGTTTGTTGTGGTGGTAACACTGGCTCACATCTTCTGATAGCTAATGGAGCATGGTGGGATGATCTGAAGATGAAATGAGTCTGATATGCTGGGACATGACATTTAAAAAGAATGGTGAAATTATATTTCTTATTTTCCTTTGTGCAGAGAAAATGCATCTTGGCTCTCGGTACAACATGTGTGATTATAGGGTACTTCCAGTCTGGGTCTTGCCTTCAGCATAGAAGCCACACTGTCTGCTCCTCCCTCTTCTCCCCCCTCCCCCCATGGCTGTAGACTGTGCATAAAACACATGGTAGAGCCCAGGGACCAGATCTTGAGCTCCCCTAGGCCAGTGCTTGTGGGCAGAACTACCAGGTGCCTCCCCATTCGGAAGGCACAGTGGGGCTGCTGCCTTTGATGTTCACAGAGACAAATGGCCACAGGGTGCAGAAAGGCGGAGAAGGGACACTTCAGAGGTGTTACTTCCAGCGAGAGGAAAAATTGATTCAACTAAACTAAATCAATGTGGTGATGCTGACCTTCGAGAGAAATCACTTTATTGGGAAAGTGGTATGGGACAGGTGAAGGTTGAAGTTTGTATGAGCTCATACACATCCATTTTCAACATATCTGTAGTCCTGGCAAGGGCAAAGGGGATCACTTATTCCGTTCAAGTGATTGCAGGCTGGTTGGCATGTGGGTTTTTGCTAGCCATACTAGTCGGTTCAAGTTGTTTAAATGTCATCAGCCAAATAAGGCACACAGTATTGCAATTTTTCTGCTCCCTAATTGGCTGCCAGCTAAGGGCTTCTGGTGTGAACGCGTGCGAGCTGAAATGGCACGTGAGTAATATCACAGGTGACACCTTAAAACTCGCTTTTCATGAAGATTCATGCCAGTGAAACTGCATCGCAGGTAAATGTGCCCTGGTAGGAAGCATGAAAGGAGCGTCAGCATCGCTGGGACAAAGTGATAAAAAGGAAAATAACCTAGGAGTGAATATTCCTAGAAATGTCTCTTTCAGTAGTCATCCGTTCCTAATAATCGCTGTGACTTTTATGAGAGTCATTCGGAGCTCGAACTCCTTCAATTGAACACAGAAGTAATTATGTGTGTAGATATCCTTAATTTGCCTCCGTGTAAATTAAAGCTGGATGCCAGCTTAACTTATGTGCTTTCTCTAAATGCTTTTATAGATTATTTTTTTTCCTGAAGATCAGAAATGAGAGCACCCACCGAATATGATAAGAAAGAGAATGTCGCTGGTTTTGGCTGATTGCACTTTTTTTGTGTGTAATGAAGAGCTTGCTACTTGTGAGCAGGGAGAGGATTTAATGAATCACAAAAGTACATAATTTATCGTAGAATGTATTCCACACATATTTCAGAGCAAATTCCATGGAAAATATATGTGAGTCGTATTGCTATGAATCAGACTCTCAGAATATTTCCTTAGAAACAGCTTGTCCTACATTTTTATAAAGGAGCTGCAGCGTTTATAGTACACCATTGAATTAACATTTTGTGGTTAAAAATGCAGCCCAAGAAATTAAAATGATATTTGAAACATAAATCCTGCGTGCTAACAACTATCGTTATAAAAGCCAGCCAGAATCAACAGGCATAGCTTGTTTTCTGCAAGGCTCTTTCTGGAGACTAGCTCTCAAAAAACATCTGTGCAAACGGGGTGGAGGGGGGAAAAAAAAAAAA
>VZTU01035018.1:368034-416421 GCA_013400835.1 Zapornia atra
CAACAGGAATAGAAGCCATCAGTGGTTAGGTGTGTTATAAATACATTATTACTTCATTGTAACGGCATACAGGCTTTGGCGAGACTGTGGGTGACCTCACTGGCTGTCAGACCTTGAGTTACTCCCAGGATGGGATGCCTGCTCAGCACCGCTTGAGTAGGGAGCGAGCAAACCCAGATGATGTAGATGGACTTCATAATGTCTGTACGAGTAGGAGCCGTTGAGGTGGACTCATAACAGGCCTGGTAATGTGGGGGTTTGAGGGCATTTGTTACCGCGGTTCCAAATTCAATGTGCAGAAATGTTTCAGTTGCTTACTGAGAGATTCTCACCAATGTTTCTTCCACCTCAACTTGACTCAGTGCTTTTATGGGTCCGTCTCTGGAAAGCAAAATCCTCTTCTCACTGCTGTGTGTTAGCTAGTGATTTTTAGGTACCCAGCTGCGGGCAAAACTTTTCCTAAAATGCCAGGGCATGAGACCTCTTTAAAATCAGTACAGATAAAATCTTGGACACTCGAAATCATTAGCTGCTGCAGAAAATGCTGGCCAGCTTTTATTTTTTCTTTTTAGTCTTGTTAAAACACATTTTTGAGTTATGAAAAAAAGCCTATCTTCCTCCTGGAAGAATTTTGAGCAGAAGAGGGAATATTTTGCAACTAAGGAAAACAGAGCAAACTGCAACAATCGATAGCTATTTATCTCATTGTATGACAGTTTATCAGACAACTATAGGCAAATCTCTGTGATCTGAAGCTCACTGCACGTGCATACTTACAGACCATCTCCAGTTTTCAATCAAAACTGGTGAAGCTGACAGGAGGGAAGGGTTCAACATAACTAGACTGTGGCTGCAAATATGAAGTTAATTGTACTAATTGAGGATTTTTTCATGTTTTGGTGATCCTCTTTTGACTCTTCCTCTGGGGTTTTGGGAAGAAAGTGATTTTGAGAGATGTGAGTCAGTAAGGTACAAGTTAGTTTGAGCTATCAAGCTGCTTGCTGGGGAAGCACCTACAGTGAGAGGACTGCTGAAGTTCCAGTCCTCGGTCACTCCTGCAGCTATTCCCAAGCGCCGCAGCCCCAGGCTGGTTTCTTCAGAGACAGGCAAGTGAGCTGAAGGGCAAACATCCCAAAACTAAAGGAAACAAATGACCAAATGTAACTAGTAGGTACTTTGATTGTCTTGCTTTCTGTTGTGATCAACACAGCTGGGGCCTTGTGCCTGCCACATCTTCAGTGTTGCTCAGCAATGCTCCATGCTAGCTGCACACCATTGCCACTGAAAACAATCCAAAACCCCAAGATGTTTCAAAAGCTTCTCAAATACTGTGCAATTAACCCCAGCTGTTTTCCTTATAGCCTTTCCTAACTTAGCCCCCTAAATGTGCAGGGCTGCAGGGTTTAAATCCAACATTTGGAATACAAGGTAAGCGGAATTCAGGTACTTTGTGCCGCTGCAGCCCCTTGAGGTTAACAAAATGTACTTCTCTTGGCTTCCTGCGTAACTCAGGCCTTAGTGAGACTGTGTTACCTGGGATAGTTTAAGAACTATCAAGACTGTTGTTAAAAGAATCAGAAAATAAGTAAACAGAAATAATCAGAAAGCTCTGATTTTAAAAATCAGAAATAAAATATCTTCTAAGAAGAGACACAAAGTTGATGTCATGGCTGTTGCTGATGTGAGTTTAAATCTATACTTTTCCAGGGGAGACCTGGAACCTCCACTCAAGTCATTGTCTTGTTCATGTAGGTGATGAGGCAGAGGCAGAAATATCCTCTGCACATCTTTCTTCTTCAGCAGTGGAGGGAAGGAATCAAAGCTTCTTCTGCTCTTATTCTCCTTTCTGTGTTGGATACACCCTGTGACATGAGGCAACATATCCACAGAGGGTTTTGGCAACTGTTGCAGTAGGTTTGTGCTTGGTGCAGCCTGGTCTTTAGGGTATTTAGGTTGGATATTAGGAAAAAGTTCTTCAGTATGAGGGACGTGGGTCACTGGAACAGGTTTCCCTGCAGAGACAGTGGAGGCCCCATCCCTGGAGATATTCAAGGACAGGCTTGATGGGGCTCTGAGCAATCTGATCTAGTGAAGATGTCCCTACTTACTGCAGGGGGTTGGACTAGATGGCCTTTAAAGGTCCCTTCCAAGCTAACATATTCTATGATTCTGTGCTGCACAAGCCTCAGGATTGTGTCTCCAGCCCTGCCAACGTTTTACATCATGTTAAGAATGCTGTACAAGCATTTGTTTGCCAGTTCAGAGGCTGTAACAATATGTCTTTATTCCAGAGATATTTTTTTTCACAGCTCAGTAAAGCTATTACCGTTGAATATGAGGGGGAAAAAGGAATCGTGGGGCATTTTCAAGATTTTATTGCCTTTTTTTATGTGTGTGTCCCTGTTAAGTAGGTATTGTTATCAGTGCAGTCAATCTCATTTTGCTATTGGATAACTACATCATGGCCAAATAAAAAAATAGCGTTTTATATTAGCCGTTTTTGGAGAGGATTATGCTGTCATAAACAGGCTCAGCAGGAGTTTCAACCAGGGCTTGATGTGCAGTAATATCCTTGAAATGTCTACTCCTACTTTCCTTACATGGGACAATGGTCCCAGCTTTTGTGGCTCTGACAGATCAGCTGATAGCAACTGCATGTTCCCTGCTTTATATTCTGCTTTTTAACTTGCTCATCACTAATGTTACGTACAAAACAGCGAGTTTGACATAATGACTTAGATATGGCAGGTAACATCTGTGAGCAATTGTATGTGGACTGAAAAAAACCCCAAACCCTTGCTGCCGAAACATCTTTTGGTTTACATGGAACTCAATTAATTTTATTATTCAGCTCAATACATATTTGAGAGAGATGTTATGCAAAGAAACCTATATTTAAGGTAAACAAATAATTAATTCCCTTCCCTGTTTTATTAATACCTAAAGTTGTTAACATTGGAAAAGGGAGGATTATTCTGGTTTTACGCTGACCACCTCTCCCTCCTGGTACTACATCCTTTCCCTCCTCCTGCCAAAGGAAGAGAACCCATCATCCAGCTTTGCCTGTGAAACCATGTGGGCTCACACTGCTCACTGTTAAAGGCTTCAGGACCATCTGCAGACATCTAGCAGACGTATGCAGTCCATCAGTCTGTCTAGTCTGACCTAGAGACTTCAGATACATTTTTTGAAGCACCCTATAAAAGATTTGCATACTCGGAATGGGAATAGAGTTTACACACAGGGGTGGATGCCTACCTCTCTTGATGAAGTTGATGGTAGTAAAGCTGGCATCAGTATTGGCAGGGAAAGGGTTAAACTGAAGCCCCCCAAATAATTTTAAAACCTCCCATTTGAGTTCACCCCATTGCTGTTACGGTTTGAGGTGAAATAGTCCTCTGTATGTCTGCAGGAGCTTTGCTTTTAATGTCAGCTAAAGCCTAAGAGCTGGGATTTTTTCCAAGGCATTTCACACTTTCTTTTGAGGTTGGGGCCAAAGTTTAGATGTTTCAATACCCAGTGTATAGGCCCCCAAACCCTTCCCTGGAGCTAGCCTGCAGACCACTAATTCAATAGGAGACATGGCCTAAGTAATCCATGTTAATGATGTGCCTATTTAAACCATGTTGCCTGATAGGAGATGTCTGGTATCTATTAACCCATGTACCAATTACACTGAAGATGGGGAAAAAGGCTACTTTTCAAGAACACAGGCTATAAAAGATGCACAGAAAAAAAGGAGCATTAGTGTAATTTCCTTGGTCTCTGTTTCCGAAGGGGAAAAACTGGAATGCTACTTGGCAAACCTTAGGCACCAGACATTAAAGAGTGGCTACTGTAAACAAGGTAATAGCTTCTGTGTCATCCCTCCCCATCGCCTCCGCGTGCAGCCCTTTATTTATGTTTCCTAGGAAAAGAGGTCTCCCGCTCATGGCGCGGATAAAAGCCTGGTTTTCAAAAAGCCAAGAGGCCAGATCCTCAGGAAGGTGGAGAGCGAAGTAGTCCTGTAGACCTCCCTGGATTGAGGTCAACTGCCCCCAGAGGAGTTGAGCCCAATTATCTACGACAAGGAGCTAAAGGGTGGAGAAGACGAAAAGAAGGGGGTGTTACTGCCAAGCCTTTTACATCAGCTTTGTTTACTTGGAAAGTCCTTATTCCTTTTCTAGCTAAACTGATCAGGCTTGGAGAGATGGCCTTGAGCACACACGCAAAGCTCCTGTAGCCAGCAGTAAGCTGTAATCAGCAGAAGGTAGCGTAGCATTGCGGTCGGGGATCTGAATATTCCCTTTCCTTGGAATGCATCTTCCCTGGCTTCCTCAGAGGGAAATATTTGCTCCTGGCCCCCACCCGCTTTCTTCTGGCACTGTGGGGATGAAGCACTTGATGGCTCTCCTAGAAGTAACGAGGAGCCTGCTCTGCAGGAGCACGTGGGATTGCGAGCTTTCTCTTTCTTCTTTTTCTTTTTTTTTTTTTTCTTTTTAAAGTAGGGGAAATTTGGAAGTGACACAATATTATTTTAAGTTTGCTATATTTAAACTCTCAGATTCTTACCAGAATGTTTCTTGGTGTGTGTCGGGTTGCCAGGGACTTCAGAGTGGCAAGGTTTACATGCACCTTCTGAGGAGCTGGCTTTGTGTTATTAAATTCCTATTTTCACATGACATCAGCTATAACCTTCTGTCGTCAACATTATTCACTTGGTGTGACGAAACTTAAGATATGTTAAAGTAAGGATGGATCCTGCAGTAATAAAATATTGACTTGGCTCACTAGGAAGGAGTGGCTAATGGCTCAGGGAGGCAGGAGAGATTTTTCAAGTAAGAGTCATCTCAATAGCGATGAAAAGAGCTGAATTGAACTCCCCCTTCCCTTTTTTTTTCCCCGTTCCTTCTCCATCAGTAGGGGCATATTTCATGAAGTCCTCATTGAGGCTAGATACGCCGAGCCTATTTGCATACTTGGAAGGGGTCCCCTTATAGAGGAGTACAGTGAATACCTCTGGCATTTCATATTTAAGTTCTAAATATAAATGCAGTCTAGAAGGAGTTTGTCTGCGAAACTATCCGAACTGCTTGCTTTCTCGCTAACTAGACTTCTTACTGACGTGATTTTCTATGCTAGGGAAGTTCTGATTATAATATAGGCGTAAATGAATGTGCATGTTGTGCACCCTTGTTAATTGAAAGGCTGAATATTTAATGTACTGAGGGTGTGCATCTATTTACCGAGTGCACAAGGAAAGCTGCAAGCCCCGAGCACAAATAGTCCATAGATATGCGGGCCAAGACCTGCGTTTACACTGCCTTGGGTAAAGACAAGAACTTCTGGATCACTAGGACAATTTGGCATATCGGCCTGGCGCACAGCGATGTGCGATTAAAAAACAATTCCACAGTGTGGATCCATTTGAATACCAAGTTATTTTATAAAGCCTGCACTGTGTGTTTTGAATGCACATTTGCTGTTATGAATAACAGGAATTGTTTGGCTTGGCCTGCCTTTGTGCCGATGCCAGCTGGCACAGAGCGAAGCTGTGACACATGACACTACAGCTGTGTCCACATGTTTCTGCCTTGCAGTATCCACTTATATAATTTACTTTTTTGATCCACAGTCGAACTATTCAAGTGAGCATAATTTGCTTTTTTGATCCGGAGTCGAACTATTTAAGTGAGCTCATCAAATTACACATGCCAGCCACTTCTATGAGAATACTTATTTTGCCATTGTCAAAAAAAAAAAAAAGTGTATTTATTATTAATCACTTGTGGGAACGCTGCAGCTTTATTAAACCCCTTGCAGTAAAAGATACCTCTGTAATGGAACTTTAGTATTTATTCCACTAGATATGCATAATTGTAAGACAGTAGCTCAGTACATAATCAAATGACCCATTAAAAGAGTAACCATTGATGACCTTACTGTAGCTGATAGATTGGACCAGGATGCTGCAGATGCTTTCCTGTACATTGTTGGGATGCTCTTGTTCGCTGTTGCCATAGGGTTTGTGACTGGGCCACAGTAACCTGCTAACCACAGACTTGTAAGATTTTTTTTTTCAGCCTGTTACAGGAACTCGTCTTATTCGGTACTGTGTTTAAGTTTGATGAACTTGGAAAGATATAGCTGAAATTGAACTAAACCTAAACTGAATGTAGTACTCTGAAACTCTTGTTAAAGAAAACACACCAGCTCAATTCCAGATATCCAGGACCAAGGCAGGAAATACAAAGAAAATATACAACAACTTTTTCAGCTTGCTGGTAAAGCAGAAATAACATGGCACTAATACAGACAACATTTTCATGTAAGCCTATTTTATTTTATTTACCTCTTCAATCAGAGTGAAATAGGAGAGGGCATGGATTTAGCTTTTTCCTCCGAATTTAGGAAATACTACCCAAGCGTTTTATTCCCAGCGCTCATTGAACTCCGCTGCGATATGCACTGTCTTGCGTTAATTCAGTGCAGCTTGTCGAATGTCAGGGCTCATACAGACCAAAGTAGCTGCGCATTATCTGCCGTATGGTCCTGGTAGAGCAGCGTGCCGCGTTACAGAGCCAGGGTCACGAGTTCATGGCAGTAATGATTCATGTAGCCTGAAGGAGGGAGCCTAAATTCAATATATAAGACCCAAGAGGAGAGTGGGGGGCTGAAGCTGGTGGGTGCCCCCGTCCCAGGCTCTGCCCCTGCAGTCTCTCACAGAAGGGGCAGAGAAGACTTGGAGAGGGGCAGCTGCTGCCTCTGATGTCCCACACACACATGGTGACCTGAGCCATGATATATATATATGTGTGTGTGTGTATATATGTATGCAAGGGAAAAGGTGACCTGGGTTTGAACACAGTTCACAGAGCGCTGTGGTGAGAGCTGAGATGTGCATGACAACTGAATATTAAATTCTGTTAGCACTTGGAGTTATTGGGCAGCAAGAGCTTTAAAGAAACCAAAGCAATTGAGGTTTAATAAAAAAAAGAAAAAAGAGAGAGCAAGAAAGAACTTTAAAAATCCAAGTGTTTTCTCAAGGCACTCGGTAAGCATTATGTTCTTGGTCAATAACATTGCCTTTATGATCATATTGACAATGTGTGCAGAAATGTATGTGGCATGGCAAATTGCAATTTAATGTCAAATGACAATAAAACAGTCAGAGATTATTCAACTGAAACAAAATATCACTTTAATTAAGCATTCCACAGGATAGCTGTGATTAACACATAAAGTACTGAGTTTCAGGTAAGGCCCGTGCTATATGAAAGCAAATTCAGACCCGGGGCCAGCAGTCTGTATTTCGCTCATCCCATCGTGCCGAGGTACAGCAGCACGTATAATCAGATCCAGTCTCTCCTGAAGCCAAAAGGGAGCCTTTCCATGTTAATGACCTGTGAGTTACTGCACATGCTGAACTTGAGGCAAGACCTGGAAGAATGTACTCTTAGACTCAGTGACAAAGTTGTGTTTTGGGTCTGGTGTTGTTTTGTTTGGGATTTTTTTTAACAGAGTTTAATTTCTGGGTCT
Source organism: Zapornia atra (assembly GCA_013400835.1). Classification (NCBI taxonomy): domain Eukaryota; kingdom Metazoa; phylum Chordata; class Aves; order Gruiformes; family Rallidae; genus Zapornia; species Zapornia atra. Next base: position 375,553 of record VZTU01035018.1, read on the forward strand.
TCTCCGAGCTGCCTGAATTTCCAGTGCCCACTGCATGAGCCTGGAAATCTCCTGGGTAGACTTTACCTTGTGGCTTTTTGTGCTTCCTGCCCCTAGTCAGACTGAGGAGCAGAACCCAAGACCTTGAGTGTTTATGAGTTAAGACAGCACTGGGGTACGTGTTGTGTGGAAGTCTGAGTGAGGGGAAGGTAACAAAATCAAAGAAGTGTGGATCTGTGTCAATACAAGCATTAACTGATTGCTTTGATAAGACACCTAGAGGTTTCTCAGCGATTTAAGATAGCTCTTGCTTAATTTTCTTGTTTCTTTCTTGTTTTCCTAAACAGCTTGGTATCATCAATCTGAAATACAGTAAAAGAAATACTTGCAATTGTTAGTGTTATTGAGATTTTTGATAGCCAATTTTGCCAGGCAAACCTCAGTCGGTCTTTGGTTTCTTTTACGATGAGTATTGGTATGAAACTTTATATTTTTAAAAAAAACGTGTTTTACTGAGGCATGGAAGAAGCAGCCGGTATCAAGCCTTAGTAGGAGCCTGAGGAATAATCCACACTCTGTATCTTGTTCTGCAAGTTTGACGTTAGGGAGGAACAAGTAGGCTGTATGTATAGGCTGTGAGAAACAATCCCAAAGTAATTAAGTTTGCATTTTTAGCTATTGGACAACTCCCTTATTCATTTATATGCAGAGAAAGAAAAAATGCAGAGCGGCTTGATAGATCTGTGAAGACCATGGAACTCCTTAAGTGTCCATCTCTGCAGATGTCTTTTTCTTTCCTGGCTTTAGGTTTAGCATTTCGAAGAATGATCATGGGGGTTACGTTGCATAAAACATATACAAACAAAAGTACACGTGTGCTGCTTCCAAAGGGCTTGATCCCAGCCCGGTGAAATAAATGCAACTGCTTGTGTTTTGAATCGAACCCTCAATAGGTGTTGTCGCGCCTGCCTTCAGCCATGCTGTTTATACCTGAAAGCTGCCTCTCGAAATAGCTGTGAGTGCCAGGTTTGCTATGGAAAGAGGGGTGATACATCCAATGTATGATGGCATGACGCATCTTCTCTGATAAAGAGCATCAAATCAAGTGAGAGTTCTTGTTTTCATTACCCCCATTGTATGACCATACAAAAATTTTCAAGTGAGTGGTTTTGGCTGCTGTAATTCCAGTTTCAGAGGGAAAAAAAATGTCATTTGGCTGGATGCGTATGGAATATTGATCTCATCAATTTAGGAAGTCTGCATGAAATGAAAGAGTTCTTCCTTACCCCATCTTTCTGGGTCTTGGTATCCACAGGCCATGGATAGTCTGTTCCAGCAGGAATAATTTCATTAGTTTAAGGTCTGTTAGGGTTTTTTCCCTAGTTTTTCTTCTTATGCTAGAACCTGGCAGGGGAAAAGTCTTAGGTGTTTCTTCATCTTATGAAACCAATTTTTAAAATTGTTTCTTAATAAATTAACTTTCTTTACACTTGAAAACATCTCCTTTATCCATTGGCGGCATCTGATAGGGTTTTGTTTTATTTTCTTTTCCAGTAAGAAATGATGGATACTGATTTTTTTTTTTTTTTTCTATACACACACCCACCCCCTTCCCCCGGTAACAGGAATTTGCATTTACGGTTTGAGCCTCCATCACTAATTTGCTGCTGAAAATTTTAACAACTTTTCCCTTTTTAATCAAAATCATCTTATGGTACTGCAGATTAAAACTCTTCTTTCACTGGTTTTACTGTAAAGCAACAGGAAAATGGGTTAGAGGGATTTGATGAACCTTACAATATTTAGGGAAACACAACTTGTAACTGTCTGGCTTCACAGTTGCCAGATAGGGCCTATTAATTTGGAAGGTGATTTTTCTTGTTGACATAGTTTGAATTTTGAATAAAAGTACCTTGGAAGAAGAAAAGTTTAGAAAGCTTGCTACGTTGTTGGTCGTCAGTTATTGGTGTCTCTGGAACATTGGGACATTTTGTCTTTTTTCTCTTCTGCCCATGTGTTGTATAAAGAGCTTATATAAGTGTGTGCATGCAAGCCTAAGTTTCTGGTGTGATGGCAGTAAGATCTGAGTCACGCAGATTTGTCAGGTGTGACCAGGATCTATGTCAAACACAAGTTCCCTCCAATGTAGCTGGAGTTCGGAAGATGCTCCACAATAACTTCAGGAGCGACAAAGTAGTTTGACCATAACAACTGGTGGAAATGCTTCTTTTAAAATCTAGACATAGAGGTGGAAGGAGAAGAATTGGTCACTGGTTTTTAGCATCCCCTCCAGTGACCAAGGTGCTAGACTTCTGAATTTAAAGGAGCCAGGTGGGACAGCCTCTTGATCTTTGACAAGATAATCGAGTTTATTCAAATACTGGATAGTGAAAAAATGGGATTTTTTTTTTACCTTTGCTGCCTGAGCATCATGATAATAAAATAACATCACGCGTGCTTTGGGACAAGGCATGGCAGCTATTTGCAAGATGATGAATCTTTACAAAATTAACATAAAGAAAACCAGGCCTTTTTCCTGGCTTTTTGTTTTAATAGCTCTGCCTTTGAAACTAGATGTATTTAATAAAAAAATGTAAAATTAAAAAAGGAAAAAAAAGTTAACCTATTCACTCCCCAAAAACCGTTTACCATCTAAACAGAAGGTTTTAACAGAAGCTTTTCAATCAGCTTTACAGAAACGTTTTTCTCTCTTTGATTGATTTGTCCAGACAGATTTGTTTGAAGATGTTGCGGTTGATAGTTTAGGTGAGCACTAAAAAACTGTGGCTTTCCATTTTTCTAAACAAACATGATACAATGCATTTTCTGATTAAATTTGTAGTTGCAGTGGTTACCCTTTTAGAAGCAACTTCTGCCAACTGTTACCATACTGTGGTATCTGAGGTACCACACTGATTTCCTATTCTGAGGGCAGAGCAGACTGTGCTATCTCCTACAGAACTTTGAGGCAAACGTTGATTAATGTTGACTTTTTAATGGTAACCACTGTGATTTTTTTTAATTCCTATAATTCATGGTATTATACATAATAATAATATGAATATCACTGAATTATTTATACACTTATGTTGGTAAATAATGATGAGGTAATAACAATGAATTATTTCTGTATTTACACCAGTAAATAATGACAAGAAGAGAAATCATTTAGTCGGCTCAGTCTCTCGCTAGCCTACACCAATTCAAAGATGTTTGCAAATGTATTTTCATGCCAGCAGAGAACAGAGCTGCCCTGGGGAGTTTTTAGACTCCAGAAAACATTTTGGAGGTTATAGCGTTCAAGCAAACCCCAGCATGATGGGTTAGCAGCAATCACTGCCACCATCCTTGGATGTATAAGTGGAAGTGGAAGGCTGAAGGTACCTTTATCGATACTTTGCGTGGCTGAGATTGATACCAGGACATGCTGTTGAGGTTTCCACTTTTGAGAAGTATGTTCAGATGTGAGTACAAGTAGCTGTGAGAAACCCCTGAAGGGGATGGAGGTGAAGAACCTCCTCACAAAACTCACTTGCTTCGAGTTTTCTGCATAGAAAAGCGTCAGCTACATATGCTGAAATTAGCAGTGGGTAAACTCTGTTTTTCTGCTTTTATCTGTAGCCCTACACGTGATTTTGGCTGAAGACAATTAGCAGAGTTTACTACAAGGATAATTTCATCTGTGGTATTTCATGTGCTGTGATAAACAGTCCAGCAGGATAAAGTTGTTTCTTCCAAGCTGAAATTGCATGGAGCTGTTGCGTGCAAGCAGTGTGTGTTGCAGGAGGTGTGGAGCGTGGGACAGAGACAAGGAGGGTCTGGGATCCATTTCCAGGCCATCTTCAGGGTATTCTTCAGCCGTCAGGTCCCTGTTTTCCCACTTAAAAAATTGGCATAATGATGTTTACCTCATTTAGGAAGCATGTCGTGATCCTCAGCTAAAAATTTCAGGGGCTATTACTATTTATTGTTGTGTTGTATTTTTGACTGAGTTTGCTCGGAGTTATTTCTTGGCTCTTCTGCAAGTGCTCCTGGCTTCTGTTCTGAAGGATTTCACAAGTTTGTGGATGGGAGCTGATGTTCTTCTTCTCTAGTTCAAAAGAGGGGAGGGCCTCCTTTTGGATCTGGGAAGAAGGTGAAAAATGTGACTTTTTTTAATGGTCAGGTCCTGCTGTGAAACTCTTGGATATGGGAGGACAGTCCAAGTTGTGCAACAGACATCTCCTGGAAAGGAGGAACATTGAGGAATTGCTTCCTTTGCTTTTATGACTCTGGTCTCGGGGAAATTTCCTCCTTTAAAGCTGTTGTGTTACTTAAAATAAGAAAATGAGATTGCTTCCTGTGACTGCGGGAGATGTATTAGATCGGAATGTTTGCTGGGGTAGGACAGGAGCAGGTCAGAAGAAAGCAGTGATTGTTTGACTGCTCCCTGATTCAAGGTGCTCAGCTGAAGCATACCTTCCCTCCATGGGTGGCCTTTTCCCAGAGGCATTTAAATGACTCTGAAGCACAAGTCCCACTGACTTCCACTCTCATGCAAAACACTGCCGCAGAGCTCGCTTCCCATCCTTCTCCCCCAATTACCTGAGGAGGATTCAGCCAACTGGGGACGCAGGAGAAATAACATCAGGAGGGACATCTTCTGTGCCGTTTGCCCCAGCAAGTCAACATAAAACACTGCCTGTGTGATGAAGAGCAATGCAAAAACCTGACCAGCACCCCAAAATGTGAATGAAGCTGCCATGTAAACATCGCCGGCTTCGTTTTGAACCTAGTTAGTGGAGCAAGGCTATTTCTAAAGAAAGAAAAACTAAATAAAAAATGTCCAAATGGACTAAATCCTTTTGGAGTGACATCGGGGAAGCCAACAACTTTGAGATTTTTTTTTTCTCCCCACCATGACTATCATTAGCCAAGTTGTAATGTGTGTGCAAACCGAGACAAATGAAATAGTAGCAGAGCTATTGAGCGCAGCTAGAATGAGGTCTTTGGAGAAGGAGTAGCAAATCCCTGGGAGATTTCCTACCTGCAGAGCTCCAGCCTTTTATCTTTTGTTAGCAAATATTGTGCGTTATTGGACAGTGCCTTATGCAGTTACTTACAGGAACATTTAATCAAATAATCTACTCCTCTCCCAGGCGGCTTAGACCACTGCAGTTTTATGGTTACCTACTTCAGCTGGAACAGTTCCTTTCAGCTGTAAAAGCAAATATGCAACATGGAAAAAAGTCTCATTTTATCAAAACAGACAGAACTATTCCAGCTGCTGATATTAAGGTAAAAATAGCAAGGTTAAATGTTAAACAACCTCTGAGTGGACGTTTATAACTACAAAGAAAGCCAGACCGATTGCTCTGAAAGCACTTTCTTTAAAAAAAAAAAGGGAGAATAATAATAAAATTGTTTTACTTCTCAAAAGAAAATTTATTTTCCCCTATTGCTGATGACTAAATACAGTGGAAACTGGTTCCCTTGATAACAAATACATCAGTAATGTGTGGTGCTTCTTGCCCCAGCATCTTGTAACTCACAAAAGTTTCCATGGCCAGATTTGAATGCTCAAAGTGCTAATAATGTCTGCTAGTCAGCCTTCCTACTGTTCAGAAAATTTCACTCCTGCGGCTTTTTGGCTTGTTTTGAGAAATCACTGTAGAGGTTAGTGAACTTTTCAATGTATTGGTATTTAAACTGTGGTCAGACAGTGAAGGGGGGAAAAAAAAAGAAAATAAAAGAAAAGAAAAGAAGACAAAAAAAAGAAAAGAAAAGAAAAAAGAAGAAAGAGAAGAAAAATGTTAGCTCAAAAAGAGATTTCCCATTAATAATTGTTAATAAGGCCATTTGCATGGGAATGAGCTGATTGTGAAGCCTCCATGTGAAAATGGAATTCCTCCAACTCTTAACATATCTTGAAAAATATAGTGCATTAAATGAAAAGATGCTTAAAACAATGCTGGGGTTTTGTTCCAGAGAAACATTTGGGCACTTTCACTGGGAAAGGAGGTTAAAAGGTTGTCAATGCTTTCTCCAGGGGCTCTGTCTGACAGTGAACATGTGTTTCCTCCCTTTAATCGGCTCGCCAGTAGCCAGAAAGCTGCTTGTTTTCTGCAGAGGTTGTCAAAAATGATTTCAGTCTGGAGACGATGAATGATAAAAGAGGTTTTCAAACACAGTTTTGCACTGTAGCATTTGCAGTCCCAGAGAGGATGGATTGTATTACAATCTCGGTGCAAAGGGCCATGTTCCTGTAGCAAGAAAACAGTGCCTCGTTCAACCTGTTTGATGCTCCCACTTACCTTTCAAAGTTGAAAAATAGAAGCTGGATCTCAACTAAAGAAAAAAAAAATCATCCCCAGAGCTTGTTCCTTCTCTCTGGTAAATTAAGTGGTTTATATATTTAGTAAAATGCCTATTTTCCTCTCACTGTTCCTGGGAGTTGCATTTCCTTCAGGATTTTAATAGACTGCTCGTTCTTCTGGATATTTTATAGAGGACACAGAGCTGTTCCCTCTGAAGTTAGCAATAAAACTTTCTCTGCATAGACTGGGCCCATAGTCAAAAGACTGAACACCATAAACTATTGACCTACCTTGCTTCCTCTGAAATCTGCCTTTCAGGTAGCACTCAGCATCTTCCTGTGATAAGTACCTGCACGTATGCAGAAACCCAATTCTTTATTCTTGGGCGAGACTTTGAAAACTGAGTAAGTAATGCCAGCAAAACAGATTTCACCCGCACGGGTTAATGCCAAATTCAGCATCCAACGGGGGATTTATGAAGCCTGCTGGATCCTGGTGCCGTTCCCACCAACGGTATTGCTAACTCTACAGGCTCAGGAGTTCCATAAGTGAGGTATTTTAAAAAAAGAAATAAAAACAAAATCCAAAAACGTAATAACATCAGTGGTGAGCCCTGCCAGTGATACATGGTTTTATTCCTGAACCCCCGCAGCCCTTACCCCATGCGCATTGGCCTCCCACACATGTTGATTAACGTGATGCTGGATTTTACTCTAGATGTACTACCATTGTATAAGCTCCATTTTTGCCCAGAAATTCATTCATCCTTCCCAGATTCCAAATCAGTTTGGTCTTTTGTCCCACATTGCTGTGAGTTTGGTCCCTCCCAGCTTTCATTAATCTCTGTTTCTGTCACCTTTCTCTTTAAGGGAATTCTCCCACCAAATTCTACTTTTGCTCAACTTTTCCGTCAACAGCATCCATCTCTTCTTAACAGTCATCCTTTTATCTGTGATCTTTCTTGGCTTCTTCACTGTTGTCAGTCAAGAGAAGGTGCAGAGGGGAGCACCTGCAAGCACTCTTCATCCTCTGGCTCCCCGTCCCTGTGTCTTTAGGAGGGAAGAGTGGCACTTTAGGAAATCCTGTTGACCCACGTCAGCTTTGTCCCATGAGACTGGCAAGCAGTGGGGGAATGTCCCCTCTCCAGGCTGGTGTTGGCTGATGCTGGATTCATCTCTTCTGGCTGGAGCTACCCATAGCTTTGCCAAAACTTGAATGGAAAAAAAAGCTGACGGTGGTGCAGGAGAGGGAACTGCTTGGGGAATAAAGTGCCCCCAAGTACGTACTATGCAACGTGGATCAGATGAATGGAAGGAAAACAAAGTTTAGACATACCAAATATATTTTATTGTGCAATGAAGCTTTCCATGTTTTTCTACTATTTTCCTTTTCTTTTGCTTTTTAACTGGGGGGAAAAAAAAGAAAGAGTGGGGCAGAGAGTTTCTGTGAGGAGTTTCAGCAATTCTACTTTCAGTTACATTGCACTGCTGCTAACAGGAACTTCCTGTTTAGTTGTTACATTAGAAGGATGTATATAAACAAGAGAGTCCCTGAAATTACTAAATACTAAGCACAGAAGGTTTTTATTATCATCTTTTGAGTCTTGTGCATGGGGAAGGCTTCATACCTTCTTTTTCTTTTTCTTCTCCTTTTACTTTTCTTTTTTATTTCTGGGCACAACTAAATTCCAAAACATTTCTTGAGCGGTAACTTGTATTCCAGTCTTTATTATTTCTGACAATATTTTAAATAGCTGGAGTTGTATTTTCTGCCAAGGAAGGCAGGCTGTCAGGAGGCAACTGTATTGTGTAGAATCAAAAATTGAATATACACTCAAAGCATACTTGGGAAACTGGAGCACAGAACTGGACAGCATCTTTTTTCATCTGAATGTGAGTGCCATTTTAAGTGGTCTAATGTTGTCACTGGGAGGTTTTGCTGCATGTATGGTCAGCTTGGAAATCTTTGTCAAGGTGAAAAAAGGATTTAGCAGGTGCACAAAGAATTTGCAAGCCTGCTTTGAAGAACCAGTGCAAAACAAGCAGTAGTGCATGTGTCTGGAAAGTCCCCATTGGTCCCAACAGCATCTACGTCGCGTTGCTCTTGACTAATTCTTGTGCAGCACTTTGAATATTTAAAATGCTGTCTCGGCGCATAGTGTCATCATGACATTGGCTTTCTCAAAACTCTCCCTATCCAAACTGAAGCGCCGGAGGAAAACAGGGCATAGGCAGCACATCTCTCCACGAGAAGGTTCAACTCCTCCTCTTCCTCACACTGAAATATTTGGCTAATGTCATAGAGATTTGGCTAAGTGGATTCAATCAACTGTTTTCACTCTATTATAGTTCATAATCCCTATTCAAGATGAAGTGCACTGCAGCCTAATGAATGTGGTAATGGAATCCTTGTGTATGTTTTTCCACAGCGGGGTGCAGATTAGCATAAGTGTCATATTCTGTTGGCATGCCTGCTATTATATCTGAGGCGTTGCACACACTGGGAATTTTTCGACTGTATAATAATAAGATGAATATGGTATGCACATGCACATAGAACACACGGGTTTTAGAAAGTGATCTATAATAAATCTCACCTGGAGGGGCATTATGATAGATTAACTTTGCATTTTGGCTTAAAACCACAATTTTTAAGCCAAGCGTATGGTAACATGAGTACAAAAGAATTAGATTAAATTTCATGCACAGTTTTAAAGAATGTTGTCATTTAGGGCAGTGGAGTGCTGGAGAGTACTGGGCGGGTCTTAGGGTTTCATACATCCATATATTTCATGTAAGGAAGTTCAAAAGCCTGGCTCAGATGCCCCGATGGCTCAGAGCTGCTTGTTGCAGCTCTGAAGAGGCACACAGGTAGAGGAAAGCTTCTGGCTTCTAGCAGATCATCATAAATGCACCTCCTTGAGCCATTGCTGTCAGCCTGTGAAAGAGGAAGAAGAAAACCCTGAATATCTTTTTCAACAGCACTTTGTTTTACCAGCTGAACATTTTTGGGTCTTGTTTTCTTGTGGGTGGGGTTTTTTTTGTTTGGTTGTTTGTTGTTTGTGGGGATTTTTTTGCAACTGATCCAAATAGGACTGAGCAGAAGTTTGTGCTAAGACAAAAATCCCTCCCAAAACACAGAGCTAAGGGCTCACCATGAAGGGTTGTGTAGCTTTCAGTCAACGTCGGGACCACTGAAACAAATTTTCCTCCAAGTTGTGTGATGCATTTTTAATTACTTAAAGCATTTTAGTTTTTCTCTGGTTAAAGAAACTCCTGATGAATCTCCTTGTGCATCACCTAGGAGAGACAGCACTGCTTGTGATTAGTCCCAGAATTTATTACTTGATTATGGAAAGTGCAGGCCTGAGAAATTCATACCACTTAAGCAATGGTTTAGTGTGACTAATCAAAGAGGTTTTCCTGGCACACGGGAGGTATCAATATATATAGACTAGTGTAGAAAAGCGTATCTTTATGCTTTTAAGCATGGTGGCACGGTAACAGCTTAAGCATATTAATCAGTCCAAGGTAAGTGCTGCTTCTGTATCATATTTTAATCTGATTCTTTCTGCAGCGTTACAGAAATTATATCTGTGCTGCAATAACATTTAGAAAAGAAATTGTTTGCCAAGTGAACGAGGCAATCAGAGCAGTCATTCAGACCAGAGAACTAACTACAAATTCCGTTTACCTTTATTATCGGTACATTTCTGCACAATCGCCAGGAGTCAAACTATTTGAACTTTACCCAGAAGGTAACAAGCCCTTGAAGGGTGTTAATATTTGTTTGTTTGGTATTTTGTCTGGAGGAGCTTTGCTTTTACAAAAAAACTCTATTATCGTGGGTCAGTAATCTGATATATTTTTTCCTGAGAACAAAACTTGGACTTCAGAGGGCTGGGCTAATACCTGCGATACAATTGAGTTTGCAAGTGTTTATTCTCTGTTGCTTTCCTGAAGCCTGAACGACCTTTTCAAAACTCAAAGCAACCTGCATCTCGCCCGTGTGTGTTGTAGCAAGATTTGTTTTTCTAGCAACTCCACAAAGCTCGTGTTTTCGGGTTGGTTTTTTTTTTTTTTTTAAATAAACTAAAATCTTTCAACTGCTGGTTGAAAGGATGTAAATTGGGGTTTCCAGTGAAGTTCAAGCACCCTTTACAATCGCATCACCCCTCTCCTTGAGCGTGGTATGAAGAGGCTGGGTGGCAAATGTACTTAAGACTCTGAGGAAAAGGGCTGTTAAGTCGACCTTGGTAACTTAACTGAAACAGTATACGTGTAAATCCATCACAAATCCCTGGCCTTTTACAACTCCTGTCCCAATGGAAATCAGATCACAGAACTGTTTACAAGAGACTACGAGTCATTTGGATAAAGAGCCGTGACAGCAGGCCCCATATTATTTGAAATTTTAGTAACCCAAGCCTAAATAAATATTCTAAAAGTAAAATAATAAGGATTAGGTAATTATTATGAGGTCATTATGCTTATGGTATTTTGTATTTAGTGGAGAAGAACGATTTCACTGTAAATGTCGATGCTTTTCCTTTTTGCAATCAGTGGTAATCCACGTTTAAAGATAACGGTCCCGTTTCAAAAGAAATACGTGCGTATATATATCTTTTACCCTGAGCTTTAGATGTCCTGAATAGTAATCTTTAAAATCACTAGAAGTAGCGCCATAAAAATATTTTACAGCATTATTTAATGTATGAGCTAATCCCCAGCTAATGGTCAATTTTTGCCATTTTTTTTTTTTAATAAGCAGGGAGTAGGGGAGGGTGGGGACCCCGCTCCCGTTCAGCCAAACACCCCATCGGTGCAGGAACAAAAGGGAATCACTTCAGATTTTAGTGCTCTGAGTAACCTTCTTGGCATCGTGAACAAATACTACATTTTCATCAGCGCTTCAATTAATCTTCCCCAAATAATGTTTTATGAGCATATGCTTGGAAATAGTTGTATTAAACTCACGTAAGGTTGGGTGGTGAGGGTTTTTTTTTTTCCTTCCTCCCCGAAGTCACTTTGAAATATTTACTGCAAACAGATGTGAGTATACTGTTAACTTGAAGAATTAAAGTTCTTTCTTTCAGGAAAATCGTTATCTTACAACTAATAATTGTAGAAAGGGAGGAGGCCTGTCCTTATGCCTAGTGTTACAGGAAGCCCTCAGATTGCTCGGAGTGAAATTTGCCTTTGATGCTTCTTGTTACATACTTGGGGCTGCCTTGTCTGTGCCCGGTGACACAGCTGTCCCCACAGTCCCCATCCCATGTGCCACCTACCAGCCACAGTAGTGCCATCAGCAGCTCTTCCCCAAGTCCTTTCCATGGGAGAAGCCTCAAGGAAAGACATAAATGAAACCCATGCCCTGTATTTCTCTTTGAGCTAAAATTATTTCTCAGTGTGGTCAGTTATGGAAACAGGCTGCTCATGCACATTGGTTTTTGTGGCTCCGCTGGTGGCACGATGCACCACAGCAGCTTATGGATGTCAGGTGGCTGGTTGAGCTCACAATGAGAAGCCCTTTTTTTTCACCAGCCTAGGGACAACAGATGTGACTGATTTAGCTGTCTGGAGGTTCAGGTTCTTTCCTCGGCCCTTCGGTAGGTTTCTGGCATCTGTCCTGGGCATGTGAGATTACTGAGGCGCTTTGTCCTTGAAAAAGTAGAAATAATGCTCTTGCCTGGAGTACCCAGAGCCTTAAGTTGTTAACAGCAGTAACATCCTTAGAAACCATCTCAAGGTGGATGCTGTGTAACTGGGTTTGTGATTTGAGAAAGAGAAAATCAGGGTTCTGATGAGATTGTACCTCTCAGGCAGGAGCGTAGAGATGAAGGACATTTGCTGCCATCTATAGTGGTGACGTGATAGTGTGGACACCTGTGCCCCAAACCAGTACCTCTGATGTACACCAGAGAGACCACAAAGCTGCAAATTTATTTATTTATTTTTTTTAGTGCACTTGTTTTGGTACATGTTCTCCATGCAGTGAGGAAGCCCAAAACACAATGGACATACAGAAAAATGTTTGGTTTCCTCTTGTAGAAAAGGACCGAAATGCTGTGCTGGGTTTTCTGTGGGGAGGTGGTCTGCAACAAGTTGCCTTTGAAAGACAGAAGCAAACTGAGAGTGTGGGAAATCGGCACCCACTGGTGCTGTCTCCTGAAGCCAATAGCTGGTGTGATTTTTTTTTTTTCAGAGGGAGAACAGAGTGCTCTGTCCCGCAGCACCTTTGTAAGATGAACATGTGTACATACATATACATACACCTGAGCAAAAATGTGTCTGTATAAATATAGAGCTTTTTAGCGGCTATGCCAGCAGTACGTGAGTTGACATCAGTGATGCAGAGATGTGTATGTGCAGGGGATGAGCTGTTTTCTGAAGAAAAACTGCTCCAAATACTATTACCCTCCCATTGTTGCTAACTCTGGTCTGCAGAACTGTGATTTTGGTGAAAATCCTCTGAGGCTTACCCCTGTGACCAGCCACCACCTCTCACCCTGCTTAAGTCTGTTCCCTCAGCTTGATCCAGAGCAAAGAAATCACCCCAGCCCAAAAGCACTTGCTACTTATAGGAGGACCAGGATCTCACCGGAATGAGCAAGATAAGAACTGCGATGCGTTGTATGTCAACTCCCCCTTTTTCACCCGACAAAGGCGATTTGCAGCCTGCAGCTCTGTGTGGTGAATGAACCTCAGCTGTATTGATGGCTGAGGATAAAAGAGGGTCATAAATGCTACCAAAATCTTGTCGAAGTATTGTGTTGGGGAAATCACCCAGTTGCTGCTCCATGTGCTCTTGTTCCACTAACCTCCTGGCCTGGACCATTGAAATTATTACAGCTTCAATTATCAGGTAATAGATGGCCTCTTGCTGAAAGCAGGGAAGCGGGTGGCAATTATAATTAGATCCTGATCCCGGGGACCTAATTCTCCTCTCATTTCCAGTCCCTTCACAGTCAAAACTCCCTGGATTTAAATGGAATTGGGCCTGATTAGAATTGTGAGGAGACTTGGAATCAAGTCTTGCAGCATCTTTGCAGGAGGAGGGCTTACATTCCTGGTTGATCAGCATATTCATCACCCTGCGGGAGCAAGCTGTAAAATCTCATATGGATTTTTTTACTTCTTGTTTGTTGGGCAGTATGGCTGTAGTAAAGCTGCCCTGGGAGCAATCTGTACCCGTGTCCTCACCCAACTCCTTGTCCCTGATCTAATTGGGACTAACTGCTGTTCCTCAAAAGGAACGGAGAAGGAACTGATGCCTGCAGGTATGAGACACTGCACAGAAATAGCCTAAGAAATGCATGCAGTTGGTGTCCCAAATGGCTGAGCTCTGCAGTGGGTTATTTCAGCACGCAGGGAAGTAAAGTCAGAGTGGATGTGTGGAGCAAAATACTTAATGCTGAGGACCTGCCACCCACCTTATGCATGTGGAAGGGTTTCTCCTGGATTAGCTTTCATCTGGTTCCCATGGACTGAGCGCCTGGTGCAGTGCCTGGAGTGCATTAAATATATATCTTCCAGCTTTCATTTTATCGGAACGATCTCCGCTTTGCACACCGTGAAAGCAGTTCACAGTATGAACCAAAGAGCTGTTACACAGTCCTAATTCAAGCTAAAATGATGGGACAAATGCATCCTTTCACCCGTCCAGTCCTGGGTGAATGGCATCAGGCAGATCCTCATTGTCTGTCAGAGCCTGCGCATCCCCACCCAGCCCCGTCCCCCACCAGTTCAGGGATGCTGTCTGTCCCTGAGCTGCAAAGTAGGGAGTCCATCACTCCTATTTTCCCACAAAAATTTGTACTTAAATCACTAGCTGTTACAATTTAGCATTTTCTCCTAGCATTAGCTAAATAATAATAACTATTCTCTCCCCACTGTCATCAGGCTTTGCTAATTTTAGCTCAGATGTGCTTTTTATTTCTTCAGGAGAGCCATAAAACCTTCTTCCAGCTTTGCATTCTATTCCTCTTTGAAGCCCAAACAAATTAGTGAAGTTGAGAACTTTATTTTCAGAGTTCATTAAGCCCTTAACAGTAAATCCTTTTCTCACGTTCCAGATGTTGTGGTTTTCTTGACCTCAGTTTATATTTCCCTGTTGATGTGAACAAGCCGACGTCTTATTCCGGCCTTAGCAATTTCTTTGGAGAGCTGGGCAGAGGGGGGATACAAGAACCCTCCTGAAAGGCTTTTTGGAGAGAGGGAATGAAAAAATTCTTCTTGCTATCATACCAGCCTGATGCTTCGTCTATAGTCATTAGGCATCACCTCTGCTGCTTAGCGCTGTGACCTCCGCAGAGCTATTTTTACATCTCAAATGCATTTTTGCTGATATATTTTTCATCCCCTTCCTTTTCACTTGAGTACTTTACATTTTGGAGGTAGCGCTCACCTGTGTGCGGGTATGCCTAAAGCATGGCCCTTGAATAAATTAGGCATGTTGTTTTGCAACACATCAAAATCTGCACAAATCTTCCTTTTCCACTTTGATTCTGCAGAGCGTTTTGAACACGCTGAAATTTAGCGGTTCGGGCAGTTCTCTGGATTTGAGCAGTGTCAATTATGCATTGCACGCATTAATTAAACACCCGAACGTATCTATTCTCTTCCAGCCACCGGTGAATCATTTAAATATAGCTTGTGTCTTTTTATCCTCTTCAGATGTTGGAGTTTTGAAGACAAGCACCTGCACGCCTTTTAGGAGGTGTTACTCCTGCTGTTACTGACATTTTAATAAATGCAGAAATAAATGCTCCCCACCAAATTGTCTAATGTCAACACTTACCTCATTGAAAGAAGTGAGTCAGTTTGAACAGAATTTATACCACGTGCCATACCTATAGCCACCTAACGTGAAGTGCATCCAGTTTTGGATCCCTTTTTCCTGTTTTCTTTGAAACCATAGTAACTATCAGGCTGTGTTCATAAATATTACAATGAGCATTTTTCTTTATGCGCTTGCACAGGGAAACATATGAAAAATGGATCAAAGATAGCAATTCATTAAAGGGGGGTGAAAAAAAAAAAACCCAACAACCCTTCCACGTGGTGTACCAGTCTGACTTCCATGCAAGCACAGGCACTCGCTCTTGCCAGCAAATACTTTACGGTGGGGCAAGGCAAATACAGCAACAGAGGGAACCAAGAGAGCAATGATATTTGGTGACTTCTTGTTACAGAAAGCACCTCGAGGCATAGCCAGACGTGACCGGCAAGATGCTGCTTTGCTCTCTGCAGATAAGCATAAGACAGAGCCTTGCGCTGGGGATTTGGGCATCTATCAGCTGAAATAACTGAGAGAAACAGAGGGAAGGAGGAGAAGGGGGCTTTTAAATGCAGCTGAATCCAACCTCTGATGTTGCAAAGCTTCTCAGGGGCTGCAGAAGGCACAGCCAGTCCTTAAGTCTCATTGGGAGGCTTTCGGCATCGTTTACTTGGCCTTGGGGATGGCTGGCTGCCCTAGCAGGCAACATTCCTCCTGCAGGGACTGCAGGAAAGCTGGAGGTATTTACACATCTAAACTGCTACGTTTGCAGTGGGAGAGCTGGTCGACAATATTGTGTCATTTTGGGTTTTATGGACAAAGAATTCTGTATTTTTGGGGGGGTTATAGACAACATTATATTTTTATGGGTTTTACAGATAATTCTGTATTTTTGTTTTTCTAGACAAAAAAAAAAATCTATATTTTTAGGGTGGTTATTTTACCAGTCTGATGTTTTGGCTAGCCCGTGTATTGTCCATTTGTCAAAAGCTTTCTCATATAATGAAAAGGTCCAAACAGGATGGTCGTGGAGATGGGTTACGAACTCCATTTCAGTTTGGTGAAATCAGGCAACGCTTTGGCTAGAAGCCGCATTTTCTAACAACAGGTGAAATTTCAGTCGTCTAAGTTTAGCCTGGACAGTAACAAATAGCTGAGCCCCATAGTTGGGTTACATAGGTTTAAGATGCCAAAACTGGCCAGAAACTTCTTGAAAGCAGGATGCCTTTCTCCTATTTTTTGTCGATGGACAAAGCACAAAGGATTTTTTTCCACTTTGGTTTTTTTTCTTTTTTTTTTAAATAGTGAAGTGCATAGAGATGGGCCCATGTCACCTCCTCTGTTCTCTTTCTGCTTTGTGTCTGAGGATGAAAATGATAGAATTTAACCGAGCATTGGGGATTTTTGCCAGGCTTAATTCAGGCCTGCATCACCTCCTCAGTTTCACCAGTGGAAAACCAGAATAATTTTGTATTTTCTTTACTTAACAGAGGCAAGCCTGGTCTCCTCTACACCAAGTCAGGCAGAAACCGATTGCTGCTGATGCAATCCCAGGGGAAACTTGTATGTAAGGTGTATTATGAGTCAGGGTCTAAAACCAAGACCCACAGTCCTCAGCATTAGTATGATAAAAACGTTGGCTTTGCTTTTTTTGCCTTCCCATTTCTGACTCTCTGGGTTATACTTTGAGGCTTTGCATCAAAAACCAAAAGGGATTGAACCTTATTGGGGATGAGGGGTGAGCTGAAGTCAAGCCTGAAATTCTCATGCAAATAATTAATGTCTCAAGTTTTGTGGTAAAGCATTGGGAGCAGGCAGCGCAGCTAGCACATGGGTCTCCGAATTGCCTTCCCACTTCAGAGAGGTCTCACAGGTCTGATGGTGAAAGCCAAATTGATCTCAACACCATCATTACGTGCCTGGGAGTACATCCTGGCCATGGTATTCATTTTCAGCGTGGACCAGACCATGCTGCTTGCATCTGGGAGAGGAATTGCCCTCTGATGACTTGAAAGCAGTTGCTGAAGAGCTCTGCATAGTCCGGTTCATTGTGAAGATGCTGACAGCATATCAACTGGCAAAAACAAGGAGAACAAATTAAGAAAGTAAGCTAATAGTGCTGAGCCTGGAAAACCCAGGTCAGTCTGTGGTGCATTTCCACTTACCTTTCTGCACACACAGGCACCTGCTTTGTGAGAAATACAGATTTTCCCAAAAAGCCCTGAGGTGCACCTGTGTGTCGGGGTGAGGTAATGGCAGATGGGAACAGGTTTCAGCTGAGAACAAGGAGTGGCCAAAAGTATGTGTGTGTTTTTGGGACCCACCCAGAAATGCTGAGGGGGCAAGGTTAAGAGCGGGGTGGCAATTTGGGATGGGGGGTGGCAATGGGAAGCAAGAGAATCGGCATGAAGGCCTGAGGCCAGTTCAGTCTTCCCAGGAATTCAGCAGTGCTTCAGCCTGCAGATGAGAGAAACACAGCTCTGACCGACATCTGTGGATTTCCTTTCCATTAGAAATTGTGCCAGATGATTGGGCTGTTCAGATATTATAAAGAAAAAATCTGATTGAGCAGGGGATAAAACTGATGGCTAATTTTTGGAGAAGGTTGTGGGTTTTTTCCCCAATAGATGTGTTCTGTGTTTGAAGTTTTTGTTGTTGAGTAAATTTGGGGAAGCATTTTTTTCTTCTTGAGGAGGGAAAAAAGTAACAAATGTTTGCCTTGTTGATTGGTCTTTCTGATTTTATTTTTCTTTTAGATGTTTTCTAATTAATGCATTTCCAGAGTCTTTACAACTAGTGCTTCTGAACCTCTGGCACTGGTAATGACCAGTGGACAGTGCTGATCTAACCTATTAGGAGTCCATCTACAGAAACTGGACTCCTTGGTGGTTGGCAAAATGTAATTTAAGGGAAGGAAATGTAAGAGTTTATCCCTCCATTATGAAAAATAGACATACAGGGTCAGGACGTGGCTTCCTCCCTATGCAGGGAGGCTTCCTCCCTGCAGGTAATGCAGGGTTGGCCAACAGGTTGGCCCTTAGGCTCTTGTGAAACCTGTGCCTTGGCTGGGGCTGGGCTTGCCCATGACCTGTTGGCAGGGCCAAATTTGCTGTGATAAGCACATGTGATGAGCAGGGGTGCCCTCACTGGTGTCTCTGGGTCACCCTGGTCTGCAGTCAAGCAGAGGACCTGAAAGAACAACTGTCCTTTTTTGACTGTGAGTCATTCAAGGAGCAGCCATTCCCTTTGGCTCTTCTTGGCAGCAGTGTAAGTGGCTCTTGGCCACGCGGTGTGGGTAATTCACAGGGTTAGGAGGTTTGACTTCTCTTACAGTAGTGTTTTCTATGCTCTCCTTTCTTTCTAAGAGCTTTTCATGAGCTGCTGGGTGAAGGTCTGCAATACCATTGTGTTGCATGGCGTCATCATTGACAACATGCAGTTAGGAAGGGATGTGAGCACAGGGAACTGGTGGGATTTAGGGGCAGACTTAACCTTGCAATCTCTCAGTGCAGGAAAAGAGATAGGGAGAAGGGAAGGAGATTTAAAACTGTTGAATCTGGGCTGCCCAGTGCATTGACAGGGAACACAATGCATGTGCAAGAGTTGTGGGGTGGGCTTTAGAAAAACAAGGTGCCTTTGGAAGAGCATATGAGATAGCTGAGTTTCCTGTGCCTCCAGAGCTCCAGCATGAGGAAGGGACTGAGCCTTAGGTGGCTTAATGAGCAGGAGAGAGAAGGGCAGGAAAGAATGGAGATAGAGGAGTGGTGCAAGAGGCAGGTGGCTACATGGCAGAGATGTTTTCCTCCTCTTGTCTCTTCAATGTGATTCCCACTTGTCCCAGAAAAGCATGTAAGGCACAGTTGGGAAGGAAAGAAGGTAGAAACCAAAGGAGTATCTTTTAAAGGACTAATCTTGACATCAGCAGGAGAGAGTAAAAATGTAAAAAGGACTTTTTTTGTGAATTAAAATGTTTTTGGCCAACTGAAATGTTTTGCAAAGGAAGATCCTGGACTCCCCTTCCTTGTCCCCATTTAGCCAGACAATATGAGCCTGCAGATAAATTAAATTCTTCCTTTGATTTCCCTGCATTCCCCCTACCCTTTTTTTTTTTGCCCTTCCCCCATTGTATTTGGAGTCACTGCAGCGCTTGCCTGTAGCTTCATTGACCCTGTTTGAGCCTAAAGAGTTTCCCACCCACTCACCCCAGGCAATAAAGTCTTTCTTTAGGTGCAGAGCTTACAGCTCTCAACTCACACTGCTGGATAAATAGCATCTGGAGCCCTGGAATATTTTAAAGAGTTATCCAAACGTTCATCACTAAAGAAAACTCAACAAAGTTGCTTTTGGCTCTTTCTGTTCAAAGGGGGAAGGTATTATCAGGATATAAGGAATAGTTTTGCTCATAGGCTGGGGAGATACAATGCCCTTACTGTGAAGGCAGGGTCCGCTTCATGATGCTTGTAGCATCCAGTGACATGCCTGAGAACAAGTTTTGAAGCCGCAACTGGAGGAAGCAGTCAATGTTCATGGAGTGTCAGATAATCCGCTGTGACACATGATCCAAAAACATAAGGCTGACGAATATTCCTGGCACTGCGTGTCGGTGCTGAGAGCAGATTATGCGTTTTTAAATGTTTGATGTTCTTTCAACAGTTAAAAGCCATTTTGGGCAACAGATAGCTCTGAAGATATTTTAATTTTTTTATTTTTTTTTACCACTAGGGCTTATCAGCGCTTCATTTTCAGAAGAAGCATCACAGAAGGCGGAGGGCTCTCTAAGGACTCTGTTCTGATCTCACTCACACCTATTCATATCTGGAGTAACTCAGCTGAAGCAAATGGAATTTACTCCTGCATTAAGCAAGTGTAACCAAAAGCAGGATCTAACAGGCTCCTCTGCTTGGCGCTTTCTGTACATCTCTTTTATGAACTGTTTTCACTGCTCAGGCTGTTTCCGTGGTAAAGGGAAGATGGAGCATTTGGGTTTTAGAGCATGGACAGGCACACCCCCCCCACCCCCGTGCAAGAGACCTGGCAGCTGCATCAAGGAAGAGCATTCAGATAGTGTAAAGGCATTATGAGCCTGTGGACTCTGACATGGGAATACTGCTTGCTCAAGCACAAAGTCCCATCAAACACTGTGGGAAATAGGGATTGCATATTTAAGAGTTTGCAGAACCAGAATTTATATGGATGGATTAAAGAAACCATATTATCATTGTTATTAATTATCATTATATGTATATAAGCGAAACCTGCATGCACCATGGTAAGAAACAGTGACTCTAATAACTCATAGCCAACCAGCTCTGGGTTTGTACTTACCATCTTCAGCCCTGCTTATGTCTTACAAGCGATTGTGCCTCCGCAGAGCTCTCTTGACGCGAGCGTTTTTCCCTCTCAGGCAATTGCATTTCCCACTAAAGGCTGCGCTCTGCTTTTTCTGCCCTGCTGGCAGTGCAAACGTGCCAATCTCATTCTCGAGGCATGGTTCCTGTTGTGGGATCAAATGTTAGGATTTTAAAAGCTAAAGTTTGATGTGGATGAACAACTGCCTATAAAACGCATTAAGCTCTTACCCTGTAATGTATTTAATTTCACACTGACTGATGGTATTGCCCCTGAATGGATTACGGCAGGGGGCTGCCATTGTCCTACTAAACCACACTGGTTAAATAATACTTTGGAGTCTAAAGCTGCTCTGGGAGCATTTCATATTGGCTAACATGTGAAACAAATACCTAGCTTTTCCGCAAGTGCTTCAGGTCAGTTTTAAAAATAAAATAAAAATAAAATAATGACACAATGAGTTGGGTATACTGTGTAGGAAGACTTTGTAGGATAGCATCTCTACCTCTGTGAAACACGGATCTGCAGCTGTAAAAGGCCCCGATTCAGGGAGGTGCAGGTGCTTCCCTTGGCTCAGCAGGCTGCGAAGTAGTTGCACCACACTTCTCGGGAGAGGTCCCCCTAAGCTCATTCCTGACAGGTGGTTTGGTGCTTGCTGTATATTTATTTAAGCAGTGTCTCCTTGACACTAGCGCCTAGAGGGTCAGAGGCTGGAGTGCTGCTTAGAGCTCAAATACGTTAATGTCTCTGTATCGTAGTGGAGGGGAATCAGCTTCCTTACTGGGCTATTTTTTGTTATTATTTAACTAATTGCTTTTGACTTTGAGAGATTTTCTCTTCTAAATCATAACTCCTTAGTCTTCCTTCTCTTTGTCCCTTATGCTGGAACAAATCATGAATTACTCCCAGGGAGTTACACCTTCTGTATGCAAAATCAGGCTCATGGGCTCTACCAGTTGTTAATAAGAGGTTCTGCCCTGAATCGTGTCACTCTGGGAAAGCCTGTGGTTAACTCTACGAATTGTGTGTTCCTCCTGCCTGTTTCACCCGGCTCCATATTGTGTAATACAACCCCAAATCAAAGAGGATTTCTCAAGTCCATGCAGTCGCGAGCAAATTCCATTCTCTGTTAAGTCATTTTAAAAGTATGTGCTGTATCTGTATAAATATAGGTATCTGTTTGTATCTATATAGGTATATGTATATCTCTACGTAACCACATGTGTGTATCTATATATATGTATGTGTAAATATATATGCGGAGAGACCTGTAGCATCAGCAAGTATCACTCGTGGATGCTTGACTAGCTTGCTGAAGCATGAGCCCTTAGCAACTTTGCTTTTTGCGTTAAGAAAAATTAAAAGATCTTTTCTTTCTTTAAAAAGAGAAAGAACTGGGATAAGAAAAGGCTAAGGCGGTATTAAAGCTCCACTAGTCTTTTTTTTATTTTGGTTCCCCCCCCCCTCCCTCCCCTCCCCAAACTTCAGCAGAGCCAGGAAAGAATGCTGGAAGTCATCAGAGGCATGGTTGGGATAGAGAGTGTTAATTCTTCCATATCTAAGCCTCTTTGTCGAAATTCCCTTTGTCTCTTGCCCCAAGTCATTAAACACTAATCCCATCACTCTTCCTAATCCGCTGCAGTGGAGCCAGAGTTCAGTTTCCGAAACTGTCTTTGTTGCTTTCCTAATAGACAGCTCGCTCTGGATTTCGGTTGGTTTGGTCACATTTAGGGCTTTCCAGTGCAGTTCTTTAATGAAGTGCCATTAATGAAACTTTTCCTCCTTCATGCAGTGTGCACGGGCATCAATTGGTTTAGCGTTAAGTAGGGTAAGGTGCCTAGTCATCTTAGCAGCCTTTGCAAAATATGACTGTCAAAGGCAAAACCTAGGAAACAAGACCATTGAAGAATATAGCCAGTGGAGTACTCATTTAATTACTAAGGATTTACAAAAGAAAATCTGTTCTTTGTAGCTTACAAAAGACAACAAGCTCAGAAGAGATAGTAAAGGGTTTGGGTCCTGTTCCCTTTTCGCCCTCCCCCTCTTTCCAACAAATCCTGGAAGAGGAAATGTGGCTGAGCAAAGGCATCAAAGCCTATTGTAAACTCTTTCCAACCTGCTGCAGGAACACTAGCTTTCTAAGTGGGAGGTGTTCCACTTGCTGCTAAAACAGACTTTGAGTCCTCTCCTGCCAGGAGACGTGGCCATGTTATCCAAATCGGTTCTTCGGCGGCAGGAAGTCAAGCAGCGATCTCTTCCTCCATGTTGAAAATGAAAGCTTCTTCATAACCAAAGAGTTTCTGATAACAGGAGGTAGTTTGTAGAGTCGTATTTCGTTGCATGGGTTTCACCTAATGTGACTGATGTTATGAAGGTGGTACTTTCTAGTCAGAGTGTAAATGGCAAAACTTTGCATTCTTTCTTGTGACAGTGATGCTGAAAACCACCTGCATTCAGGTCCTTTGCTACATGTGTAAGAGGGGAAGCAAAAAACTCTATAGGTAGAAACTCGTGAGAAAAATTGCTTATGTCTGGAGCAGACCCACCTCTACTTTAAAGCTGATAGATTCTGTATGTAGTTTTAAGCATAACCGTTTCATATTTGGAAAGCTTTATTCTCCAGCCAAGTATGAGAATTAATCAGACCATTTTTCCACTAAGTCTTGAGATTTTGAATCATCAACTTCCATGTTCTCCATGGGATGCAAAATGGAAAAAGAAAAAAAAAACCTGTGAGCATAGGAAAACTATTGAAGCTGGCAAATCTGCTGGCTGTATATATTATATTTGCTAGGCGTTAACATTTTCTCCTGTGATATGAACTATCTAATTACCAGCAAACTTGTGATATGAAATAAACCACATCTTATTGTACAGCACACTTTCCATACACTCTATTTTACTACGTTCATATGCCGTATAAATGAGATCCAGGTTGGATTATTAAACATTTTAATTGCTCTGGCAAAGTTGATATTATGGTGCCCTGAAACAGAGTGCTCCAAAGGATGATATTCCTTTAAAGGCTCTTTTAACAACTGGCAAGTCTGTGTTTGTTTTTTCTACATCCTAGACTTCTCTTTTTTTTATTCTTTCTTTCTTTTTCTTTTTTTTTTTTTTTCTACTCCTTGAATTTTTTTTTTTTTTTCTACTCCTTGAATTTTTTTTTTTTTTTCTTTTTTTTTTTTTTTAAATAGAGGTTTGTTTGGGTGTTTGTTTGCTTTTTTGTTTATGTTCTTATGTGCTTTCATTTTGTTCTGTTTTGTTGCCAAAATGTTTGGCAGGTGATACCCTCACTTGGTCGTCTTCAAACATTTTTTGTGCAATTATGTTGCCTTTAATTGTAAGCTGCCTTGATAACTTGCTTTACTAAAAAAAAAATCTCTAGAATTCCCCGGGAAAATAAATCAGATCCATTTACAAACTGAATAAATCACAACAAAGTGATTC
This sequence comes from Zapornia atra, assembly GCA_013400835.1. Classification (NCBI taxonomy): domain Eukaryota; kingdom Metazoa; phylum Chordata; class Aves; order Gruiformes; family Rallidae; genus Zapornia; species Zapornia atra. The sequence goes on from VZTU01035018.1 coordinate 399,405, forward strand.
ATCTGCAAATTAAACCGCAGCATTCTCTGTAGATAAAGAAAAACAACTGCTTTTTGCCACTTCATCAGGGTTTCTTACCCTCCCACCCCCCCGCCTCAAATTCCAATGTGTATCTACTGTTGGCAATAAAAGTTACGCTTGCATGTTGTTGAAGTTTGTTCATATGCTTCAGCACTTCCACTTTCCTTGCAGTTGACTTGCCAAGTCTCTTACTTCGGGGAATTGGAACAGCGTTTACATGTGATGAGGAAAAATTTCCTGTACAAGTCACTTTAAACAAACAACAAAAAAAAAATCGAGAACGCATCCTGGTGTCATTTATAGGCTACGCTGGAGCAGCACACACCAGCAGCATCACCAGCTGAGTACCAGCTGTCTGCTAGACTCCAAGCCTTTAAACTCCATCCTCCTTCAAGTTGATCTGCCCATGGTGAATTAGCTCCCCATGGCTACATCCTGGCAGAGCTTTTCATTTAATCCTTCCCTTCCTTTCCATTCCCCAACTACTCACTTTTTTTCCACTCATCTTCTCCCTTTCTCTGCTTTCACCAACTGCAGCTCAGATGTAAGAGGAGTGTCATATGGGTCCTCGTAACGTCTGGGGAATGAGTTCTGCAGGGCATGGCTTGTGATGAGTTGGTAATAGTTAGAAGAGTATGTTGGGGACTAACATCAAAACAAGGAGAACTGGTTAATGGTGACGTAGCTTTCTCTACACTGGGTAAGATGTTAAGGTTAATAAGCAGGTCTTTAACTAGTTGTGGATTTCTAGGTCAAGGCTGGATGTCAGTCCACAGCACAGGCTGGTAGGGAGCATGCTTGGCTTGGATGGCCACCGTTTTTGGGGTAAGCAGAATCCCCTTGGATTTCAGTCCAACCAAGACTTGGAAAATGCAGTCAGGCAATCAGCTGTGGGGGGTAATGAATGGATCTCCTTATTGATTAATATTGATTTGTTGATACGGCCATGAATGAAACATCTGTTTGTTTCTTTGGCTGTGGTTGATTTTCCCTCCCCGCTGTTTATTGGAGCCCATGCAGGGCTCCATGCATGTGGAATTTTCTCATGAAGCCCTTGCCGTAGCTTCAACAAAAGGTCATGAAGAATTTCCTTTCCTTTGCTAGCAGTGGCATTCAGACAGAAAGAGAACCCCTGGAAAATGCAAAAGCTTTTGTAAAAACACGAGAAAAGCATTTAAAGCCTTTCCAAAGAAAGAAAACATCAATGTAAAGCCTCCCATAGTTGTCTGCCAGTGCGGTCTCTCTTGATTTGAAGAGGTTTTGTTATCCTTGCGGGGAGGGAGGCAGAATTAAGGTTTTTTGCTGGATTTTATTGTTGGTTTTATTGCTCTGCTGGTTTGTTTTGAGTTCCTTGATATCTTCTTTTTGATCAACAGATGCATGAACTGTGATTATACTGGAACATTTATTTACCCCTCCAGAAGCATCACTTTTCAAGCAAGAAAATACTCGGATATGTTGCTTTGACTGATATGTTGCTTTGACCGATATATTTCTTTTATACGTGGTGAAGGTTTTCACTTTGGTACGAAGTAGTGATCTTCAGTGAAAGATTTCAGTGAGGAGTTTGCCTGGTAAGGTCAACTAGTCCTGGTAGGAACAAACCCAGTATGCTATGGATAGATCTACAGCTATGTAAATCATTTCTTTCCTAGTCCTGTTTTGCTTCCCAGGCAGTGCTATCGATGATCAAAATCAATGCATCTCATGAAGGAAGTGCAAAATTGATAGCCTCCAAAGAGAGCTTCAGATGGGTGGTAGAGTTGATGGGGGTGGGGAGAAGGAAAGGAGATGGGAAACAGACTGGTGCGGGAGGAGGACTGGGAGAGACTTCTGTCAGCAGAAGCAGGGAAGCTGTTGAGCAAAATGGGAAGGTACAGAACTGCAATGGAAGGATTTACAGCTTTCCACCATTCGTGTACTTATACTTTGATATCCTGCCTCTAATGGTACTGTCCCCTGCCTTGCTAGCACTTCCAACAGCCTTGGGGACCTTGGAAAAGAAATGCCCTCAGAAAAGGGATTTAATGAAAGAAAACCACCTCTTCAAGACCTATGTCTCCTTCCTCAGCAGCAGCACTACAGATGTGGACATCCTTAGATTGCTGCTTGGGAGGCTGAACAGAAGAGGCACGAGGAAGGTAGTTTTATTGTAAATAAGAGATAAAACTATCCAAAGATGCTGAAGCATTCAAAATACATTCAGGGTCTCCTGTTTGCTTCTCTCAATCTGTCTTCTCACAGAATAAACAGTTTTGTGTGAATTTGCATGGGAAACAAAACCAAGCTTTTGTTAGCCCTTGTTCAGGAGAGGGGGAAACAGAGACCCTTAATAAATTTATCCAAGGGGTGTGTCAGCGTTTCCACCGCTCTCATCCTCCTCCATGCTTTTCATCTTTCCTCTGTAGCAAGATCCTCCTTGCCTTCAGCCAAAACCAGAAAATATGCTCTAGTGCCTATCCAGCAACACCAGGCATAAGGTCTGAGGAGTTTCTGATTGTTGGGAGGGATCTTCCGAGGTCTAGCTTAGAGAACCGAGAACTGGTGACTTTTGCCAGGAGGACAGTACAGACTGAGGTGAGGAATGAAGGACACATAGTTTTCAGACCACCCTTTCATCGGTGTCAGAGTCCAGCAGTTCAAGGAGTTGGGTTTCCTGTTGGAAGACCTGCCTGTCCTACCAAGCACATAGTTTTCCCTATGGAAACTTCTACTTGCAAACAAGCTTCTCCCTGCAAAAGTGTTTATAGAGGAATATAGGTGAAAATCATTGGCCCCTGTTTCAGAAGAAGTCATATTCCATGACCTAATGGCCTTGGATGTCTGTGAATGATTCCAGATTTAAAATTGTCCCTGTGAAAAGAAGTGCCGAAGTCTAAAATTATCCTTTGAGAAAGGCTCATACAAAGATTTCTCTTTCAACGGGCTTTGCACATCAAGTTTCTGCTGCTCAAAGGACTTGTAGTGCAGTATGTCGGCTTTGATGATGGAAATATTACCCTCTTGCCTGGATTTTATTTTATGTTTGTTTTCCCTTCTCCCTCTAGCAGCCTCCAGCACCACTCTTGAAAAATGCTAATTATGCATACATACCCCTGCTTCCCCCCCTGTGATGGAGAAGTGGCGGCGATACCGCAGCCCTGCTGCCAGCGGGACAGGAATAAGGGCTGGCTGCACCCACACAAGCAGGGCTTTCCAAGAGAAACACTCGACAACACAGCTCTTGAGTGCTTTGGCCATAAATCTTCTTTGGGAGCTCTACCTGCTTTATGGACTCTGCTGTTTTCTCTCAGACAATTCTGAGCCTGCCCTGTCCCTGTTGCCTCCTGCAGAGGCAGAAAGAGCATGGCTTGCTCTGGAGAGAAGAGGACTTGCCTCTAATATTGGGATTAAATGACCAGAAACATTGATGGAACACAATTCTTTTAGGTTGGAAAGTGGTGACAATCTTCCACTATTTGCAAGCTTAGTAGAGAGCAAAGATATTTTAATCCATGTCTTTTGAGGGAAGGAATAGAAATAATCAGTGTGATATGCATCAAAGGAGATATAAATTAGATATTAGAGAACTTCTTCATACCATAACCAGTTACTCTGTGGAATCACCGTTGCAGGAGACACGTTTGTGAAGATTGCATCTAAGGAAATGCAATCCTGTCTCAAATAGATGGTGTGGATAACTCCTCGAGGAAAACTCTTCTTCATTTCATGTGGCTGGCTAAGGAAAGCATTCCCACTACAGAGAGGCAGATATCTGGGTCATAGTTTCAGAAAGAAGTCATGATAGTTCAAAATTAAAGATCTAACCCAGTATCTCATCTGCAATAGGGACCCACAGCACCTAGAAAAAGTGTAAGAGCAAGAGGGTCATACAGGGATACTTCCTCAAAATTATGCCCTACCCTGCAAATTTTAAATTCCAGAGATGTCTTCTTAAGGTCAGTCTAAGCAGCTCACCTAGTTGTCTTTGTTTCTGATAGACTTTCACATCGTTGTTTTTGACTGGGGAAAAGAAAGCAGTCATGGGAAGGCGGAAGAGGAGAGATGATAAAGAAATCAGAAGTTATGCAGAGGGAAAATGAGCAGAAGGGAAGAGAAAGGAGGAAAGTGGAATGATAAGACAAGGGATGAATGGCAAGAGGAAAGTACATGGATACCTTGCCATGAAAGCAAGCAGATGGCAGTGTTAGCCATGACGTAAATGACTTAAGTCCAAACCAAATCCTCTGGTAACTGTGACTTTATGTTAAATCTGCTGGCTGTGATACTGTTGCTCTCCACTGCTTAGATGCCACTTTGGGGAGCTAAATAAAACGATGGTTACACAGCATTAACATGTTTGCCAGCCACAGAGTGAAACATCTGGATAGCAAAGACCCTTTGACAGTCGTTGCCAGTCCTCTGCTTGCCCCACACGGACCCAATCCTTCCCCTGAGGGCTGGAGGGGCTGAGAGTAGGCTGCTCCGCTGGAGGGTCTGGGGTGGTGGTGGATCACCACACTGATGCCAGAAGGGCTTCAATGCTGAATGGAAGTGGCAGCTGGAGAACCCAAAGTAGTGGGGAAGCCGTGGAGGTTCACCACAGCCAGGCTTTTGCTGAAAAACCGATGCACTGCTGTCTTGTGAGTTTTTCTGTTCATGGGTGGTTTAGCTGGAGAGGAACTGATACTTTGGGAGAAGGGACATTCAAAACCAAACTAATGTTAGGGATTTCTTTGGTCTGAGGGGCCTGATTTGTCAAGTTTGGTTGCAGGGGAAGTGTTGGGAGACAGTTTTAATGGGCCTGGGTTATTACTTCATTCGTTTTTCAGAAATTGTGTCTGGTGTTCCTGGTTTTGCTCTGTCCTGACAGGCACATATTTGGAACCAGAAGAACTCTGTTGGATGGGAAAACTGTTTTTCATGATCAGTGATTTGCTATGAGGGATGCAAAGAGATGGGCATCCCTTTTTTCTTTACCCTGCTGTTCTCCCCTGTTTCTGGCAGGCTTCTAAATCCTACCACTGACTTTGCACTTGTTCTTGTTGGGAGGTTTATGGATGTTTAATTATCTGAATTAAGTTACTGCCTGGGGCTATAATCCTGGAGACTTCTGTCCCATGGTCAAGCATAGCCAGTGTTACACTGAGGACACTTGCAGCTTTACAATTTTAGTTGAACTTGGCTGTTGTCATCTTTGCTGCATGTCCAGATTTGTCCACCTGAGCTTGAGAGTGGGAGAGGTTTTGCGATTTCCTTCGGTCAACATGAGGCAGACCTCCTCATTTTCAAACTGTAAAGCGATCCAGTAACTATCTTCACTAAGAGAAAATCTGTAACTAACCTGTCGCTTTGGTTAAAGTATCTTTCTCTAAAAAAAGAAGAAGGGATCCCTTGGCATTGGGAAAAGATGGAGAAGCTAAGAGAGTCACGCAGTGGTTGTATGTAACATCCAGGAATTACATTAATAGAGTACTTCCACTGTCCCACGTTTTTCTGATTTTGTGAATGTCACATGTAGAACAGCGTCATGTGGTTACTAATTATGACTACCAAAGTGCAATTTGTAATAAGGCTAACAGATGTTTGCAGCACTAAATATAAAACAAAAGTCAGATCAAAACCAGCTCTTTTTGCCCAGGACATCTTCACTCCAGATCACGTAGAATGTGTGTTTTTGAAAACAAGTTATCCCCTATCAATTTTTTCTCTCGTGCGCATCTATTTGTGATGTGATCTCTGAGATCGGGTGGCAGAAAATCCCAGTATTCCTTTTGCTCATACTTGGGTTCCCCTTTTGCTTTCAGTCAGACAAAGAGCTGTTGGCTGTGGTAGGACAGGATCAGACCCTCTGTTTTGCTTTCGTAAAGATTTTAAAGGCCATGTGAAAATAGGAAAAGTTTGTGTTGACCAAAATGCCTGTGATGAACTAAAAGGCAGTAATTTACACTCATGTGAGAAGAGGTCTGGTAAGAGCCATCAATCCTGCTCATGACAGCATATTGACACTTGCTGGTCTTTAGGATTCGTTTCTTAAAATGCTAATGCAGACAAGTTCCTGTCTGTTGTGGGAAAATATGGTGGAACTTTGTTAGATGAGACACTCGAGTGCAAGTAAATGTTTCCTGTAAGAAAGCATTTGGCTCAAATCTTTCCTCTTTTTTTTTCTTCCCCCCCCCCTTTTTTTTATCTCCTAAATTGTTTCCCCATGTCCTTAGTGACACCCTTAGAAAAAAAAAATTATCATCATCAAAAATAAAAGTCAACTGCACACATGCCAGAGGTAATTGGAGATTTATAATACACCCTATCTAACTTGTGAGCATTGAAATAATATATGTGAGCGATGGGCTGAAACTGCATGGCATGAAGGATGCCTTTCTGGATAATTTACATCTTGGGGGGTAGTGTCTTAAAATCAGAGGTCCTGTCTTCACTCTGTGCACATTAAAAACCACATGGTGCTTTTCATAAGAGCCTGGGTTTGCCCCAGCGGTCTCGGCTAAAAATTTTCCCTGCTCTTTAGTCTTGCAGCATGTGCTGTGCTCAGACCATCTGGTCACCATTCTGCACCCTGGCCATGGCTGCTTTTAATGGTGAAATGATTTCTGTCTGTATACAGTTGGTAGAGTGTTTTGCATACTGCGTATGCTCGAGGTATTACATATGAAAGGCATTATGTAAGATTACAGGGAAAAGAAAAATGCTCTCTTAAAAATTGTCAGTAATTGCCCAGAATGCTCTTGTGACACCATTTGATGATGCAGGATCCTTAACTGCTGCTCTAAAATGGTCTAGGTTCTAATCTGCATTTTAAATTTTATCCACTGTGAAATTCTTTGATTGTGGTGTCCTTATTACTGGCATCTCAGATGTCCCTTCTAGAGGGCTGACCTGTGTGGCAGGTCATCTACAGGCATCTCGGAATAAACAAAATGTATAAAAAGAAACAAGGAGTTTGGGGACGTGCCCAAGTATTGACACCCTGCACAAGTACTGCTCAGCATGAAGCCTATATTTCCCCACTTCCAGCCCTGTGCCCCTTCACAGGTATGCTGAAGTCAATGTGGCCAGTGAGCTGGGTTTTAACAAAACAAATTTGACTGCTGGGCTGTTAGCACGTCCATTCCAGTCCTGGCTCTCTCAGGTCACCTGCTTAACGTTAGCATTAAACAAGGCTGGAGGTGACCCAAGCTTTCAGGGACGTCCACGCCAACATTAACGTTAAGTGGGGCTGGAAGTGGCTCAAGGTTTTGGGAACATCCATACCATGTTTATATGACACTGGACCCGTGGGAACCTATGTCCTGTGAGAGTGGGTGCTGGGCGTCCAATCAGGGCATCGCCGATGGCTGTGGCTGGACTGACTCTAACCAACTCCTCCCGTTGTTTTCTCATCCCTGCCAACAACGCCCCGTGCAACATAAACACAGCTCCAAATAGTACGTACCTGTAGCCATCATTTAAAAGCTTTCCTCTATCAAGGCTTGTGTTAGAAAATGAGATGTTTCTGGAACCAGAGTTTCAGTTTGCACCGTAAGATCATTAGGATCATTTCTTAGGGCAACCAGTCAGCTGTGTTGTCGACTGTGTTTCTCTCTTCATATGGTGTAAACATGCCGCAAGAGCATTGCGCAATCACCAGTGCAGCCACAAGCCCCTGTTCCAGGCATGACCATAGCAATGCAGCATGAGCCTGGGGCTGGAAAATTCAGCCAAAATGTGGAGGAAAAAAATTGGTGACAATTCAGCTTGAAAAAGCCATGCTGCGGGAGTGGGATGCAGAGCTCCAGGAAGCCAGAGAGGCTTGCTGGTCTGGTTGAGGCTCTTCTAAAGGGAAGCACGTTCACATCCCTGAAGTAGAGAGCCCAAGTGGTTTACTGAACTAGGGTCCACATTTAGTTAAATCCTGATTTAACCTTATTCCCTCGCAGGTTTTTGAGGCAAGGTTCTTTTAGCAGGATCTGCCTGCCCTGCCACAAGCGCCTTTGGGCTGGAACAAGGAATGTTCCCCCAGCTTTGCAGGGATTCGGAGTTACGCATCATTTCAATCTAAAAATAAATCCCAAACGTGGTATTCTATTATTGAAGACAAGTTGAGCTGTGCTTTCTGTGCAGCACCTAGAAAAGAAATGATGCTGCATTATATTTTCAGCTCGGGCATGAAGCCAGCACTAACTGCTCGCTAATATAATTATGACTTAAAATACTGTGGGCTGGTCTGCGGGAGGCTCTGGCTTCTTCAGTGGAGAAAGAAGCTCCTCCACCTAAAATCTGTGCATGTGAAGAGCTTAGGGGGATATGCACATTTAAGCATGCTTGCTCAAAATCAGGTTTTTAGCATAGCTACATTAACTTTGAAATCTTTTTTGCTACCGAAAGGGGGAAAAAAGTGCTTTAAAATTAATAAAACCGCAAGGTGACTGTGGGTTGTAAAGGAGGTCTTTCAACAGCTCCTACTGAAACACAGAGGAGCTGTGCTGAACCATCTATTCTTAAGTCCTTGCAGACATCAGTGAGTAGTCCTGTCCTAAAAATAAAAAAATAAAATCAATGGCACAACTTCACCCTGAATCATTTGTTCTGTTGGTGAAAGTCACAGAGAAAAGTCCTAAAATTATACTATTATAACAATAAATCAATTCAGCATGTCATTTCTGCTTTTCTACATTAATAAATTAACCATGTAACATTGTTCAAAATTATGTCAGTTACGCATATAATAATCTTTTAAATTAATGAAGTGATGAAGCAGTTTGATGACACCCATGATTTACAGGGCTGCTTTTAGCTAATGTTAAAAGCCTTTCATTTAATAAATTGCCCCCTTGAGAAATTACCAAAAATGAATATTTTCTATGCTAAATGTTCCAAGGTTTACACTTTTTCAATATATTAACAAATGGCAAGGGAGAAGCATTTTTCAAAATATATCTTCTTTTACATATATTTAATTGAAATTAATTAGTATATTACTTTAGAAGGAAATGATCACAGAGAAAGGTGTGGGATCATTTATGAGAGTTTCTTACGGCAATAAAACAGAATTTAAACAATGGAATTAATCATGTCCTTAAAAAATTTTATGATAGATTAGGAATCATTCCAAGCTTTTTGATTAAATAGAAGGACGTTCCATACAGGCTGGGGAAAAAAAAAAAAATTAAAAAATCCAGCTATTCCACTGCAATTAATATTTCCCTGGTTTCATTATGTCAGGATCTGTGCGTGTTGAATATTTACCGAGCTTAAAGCCAGAGTCCAAGTGAGGTTCAAAAGATCTATTTTGCTTCACTCTTCCTTGCGCTCAGCACCCCGATGTAATGTATGCACAGCGTTATGAATGCTTAATATTTCCCATTTTATGCACGTCTTATAAGCAGCGAGCTTTAAAGACGCTTTCTCATAGGGTTGGTTGGGATTCAAGGAACATAACGTGAAACGGTATAGTATGTCCTATAAAAGAGGTTAAAATGGAGGTTATAATTATGAAAGCTCAATAGATTTGAAAGCCAACACAGTGCCCCCTTGCATGTGATACTATCTCTAGAAAGGGAAAGAGATATATAGGACTATAAAGGGAAGCCTGTAATTGATGCTCTCTGTACTTATTAGGATTTGTTTTAGTAACATCAGGGACTCGTTTTTGTACTACCTCTGAATAAATAATGTGCACAGTAGGTTGGGTCAATTCCTTTTCACTTTGAAATATTTTCAGCGGTTGCACTAAAACCGAGAATAATTCATCGGCTTTTTGTAAGGCAGCTGGATGAGTTATGAAAAATAGGTGTGTTAGCTGGGTTACTGGGGGAACCTGTAACAGGGGCCGGCATGAAAAAGAAGGGACTTCTGGCCTGTGGGGTGATGGGAGAGCATTTTCCAGCTCAATCAGGAGTGTTTCTCCAAAAATAAACAGAATTGTAGAAAAAGACCTTGTTCCAGTGTTTGTATTTTAACGCTCCATGGGTGAAGTCTGCCACATAGCAGAGACTCCTACGGGAGACCCACATATAATTACCCACGGACAGAGCTCTGCCTCCCGTAAGTAAACCATCATAATGAGCACAGCTCCTCAAATACATATTTATTTTAAAAAATAAGTGAAACAGAACCATCCCCCCCAAAAAAAGCCTGAAAATTGATTCCAGTGCAGGCTTTGTTTGGCTCCCGCTCCTGGCACTGATCACAGAGTTTAATATCTCCAGTAAGTCACTGCCTTATCCCAGGTGCCAAGTTCCAGATCTCTCAGACTGCTCCAGCCCTGCCTGTACCTACAGTAGGAGAGATGTGGTGATGCTTAACTAATGGTTGGGAAGTCCTTTGATACATCCTTGGGTGAAAAGGGCTGCAGAAGGACACATTAATTATTAATAGCAATGATTAATAGATTAGTTGTGACTCATTCTAAAATATTTCTACCGCTACCCTTTGCAGCAACATCTGAAACTTGTAAGGTGTTGGGTTTTTTTGCTGGGAGGGTTGTTGAGTTGTTTTGGGGGGGCGTTTTGTGAAAATGTTGTTTGGGAAGACTTGGGTCTGGAGAGTTGCCTCTGGGGCATCTCCTGGTGCTCCCACCCCTGGAAAAAGATCATCAAGGAAATCCTGTCTGTCTGTCCATCATCACCTTCTTGCACTGGGTAGCAAGGGACAGTTTTTTCCTTGAGTACCTATTCAATGTGAAAGTCCCTCCTGAAGATTCAATCTTCAGAGAGGGGCTGGTTTGGTTTGGTGAATTTTAGCAAAGAGAGGAGAATTTCTGGGATGGTGGAAAATGCACATGCTTCTACATGGAAAGTTTGTCCATCCAAAGATGGAAGGCCTGGTCCTGTGCTCTGTAAAAGCCAGAGGAGTTTGTCATGTGATCTGAAGAAGCCTGGGGTAGATAGGACTAGTAATTTGTACTGAGCGGGGATCGAGGCAGTGTTTCCTGCAAAATGTATGTGAAGTCTACATATGAAGACTTGGAGGAACAAATGATTGCCTTCTATTGTGCAATCAATTTTGGAGACCATCTTGAAAGTGCTACCAACTTTAACTTTTGTGTATTTACAAGAGCATCTGCTTATGAGAAGCATAGCTTCCAAATAATTTAACAGAGCAGAACTGACTGTGTGTAGGAGCGGTACTCCCTGCCCCTGGGTGACCACGTTCAATCTGTGTACAAAATGCATCAGTCCAAACCAGAGACTTTGTAGGGCAAGTGGTTGCTCCAAAAGCTGCAGGGTGCCCAGCAGCCTTTGGGTTCAATGTGAATTCTCAAGACATTTGACAGACTTTTGAATGCAGTGGAAAAATTAATGGGGTCTAGTTCTTGCTGCGAAACTTCCAGAGATTATTAGTATAGTGAACTCATTGAAGGAGTATCTAACCATGTTTTCTGCAAGAAAGTGGACATCAGCAGCTTCCAAGCTGGACAACTAGGAGGACTGATAATAATAGGAATTAATGATACTTTTTTTTTTTTAAAAGAGCAGAAATAATGATGTTTCATTTTCCTTATTAATAGCTTCTTTGAACTATCTAGCAATAACAACAGGAAGAGTAAGTTGCAGTGTTATAGAAAAGCATGTCTGGCCATCAGAAAAAAACAAGGAATAACTTAATGTGTGATTCTGTTGAGATATACAGGGGTTGCATCACCCTGTGTAACACAGTGTATCCAAAGGCAGAGATAGGGCCAGAAAGCCCATACATTTCTGCCAACATATATTAGCAAGGAAGAAGTGCATCTCAATCCTCAAGTTCTGGTACAAATTGAAAGGGTGGTCTCTAACAGGAATTTTTTCAAATGGGGAAATGACCTCAAACTGCCCTGAGAGACTTGGAAGAGAAGGGTCAAGAGCATGTAGACAAAAAGGAGCTGTCCTTGAGCAGTATATGGAGCTCCCTCCTCCACTCTTGTTTTGGGATAAAAGCTGTGGGGGTGAAGGGGGCACTTTCAATGTAAAAAAAACCCCAACAATCCAAAAAAACCCTGTGTTTCAACTTTGAGCCCATCCCCTTGCTGACTTTGTAGAACCTGCTGCTGCAGGATCTTTTGTACCTGGCTCTGTCTCCCAACTGCATTCCAGCAGACCCATGTGTATCTGTGAGCTTTAAGAAGATGATACTGGTCCATGTAAGGCTCTTTTGCATCTACAGTTGGCTACAGCTCTATGATCTGTGAAGAGCATGACCCAAGCCTTGCTCCAGACAAGTGGCAGCTGTGGGACCATGCTGTTGGGTTTCCTTGTTGGTAGGACAGAGGCTTCTACACAGAGATAAGCGTTACATGGGGGCTGATTTCTAGCGTATTAAGTGGTAGATGAGCATGCACTGGTCCTTACCATATCTGTACTGGTCACAGCAAGGTAGATTTAGGAGGAAGATCTGTTGTTTCTCTCTGTTATCAGTAATATCATGTACGTGCCTGTGTCCTTCCACAGTTGAAGTCACCCTTCACTTTGTGAACCAACTGGACTAATTTTATTAGCGCCTTTTTGTACAAAGAGAGCATCTTTTGTTTAAAGTTGTCAGACTTGAGGGTTGGGGAGGGTGGGGGACAAGGCATGGGATCTGAGAGCTCCGTGTTGCAGAAGAGTGAGATGAGGCATACAAAACCACTGAGGGTGAGGTTTTCCAGGCTGCAAAGCCCAGCTGCTCACTTGCAGGGCTGGATTTGTCCCCATGCACTGGTTTAGGTAATTGACTGACCCTGTCAGGTCGTGGTAGCCCTGTACTGGGGCCAGTGAACCTTTTGGAGCATCAACAACCCTGCACAGGATGGTTTAGCATGCTGAAAAAGTTTGCCTGTGAGAATAATTGAGTAAACCAACTAAATTGTTTAAAAGACCAACTGGTGTCACCACTGGTATGCCCAGCATAGAATCATAGAATGATATGGATTGGAAGGGACCCCCAGAGAAGACCAAGGCAAAGAACTCATTCAGTACCTCAGCCTTCTCCACATCAGTTGCAGCCAATTCTCCTTTCTCATTTTACTAAAGGGGGTACGCTTAGCTAAGACATTAAGTGAAGAAAAATGAAACCAAACAAGCAATGTATTACAGAACAACTACTCAGGCAGTATTTGAGTGGAACCAGAGGGAGAGAAAAGCACTCTAAAAAACCACTGGGTTGCTGCTGCTCGTGGAGCCAAATTCTCCTCCTGCTTCATGCTTTGCGCCATTGGTTCAGCGCTGGCAAAAGAGACTCGAGAAGCACTGGTCCACGTGGTTGTGTGATGCACTAGAGGAGGCTGAGTCATCCCAGCAGCTCTCTGCAGTGTCAGCAAGTGTTTGCCTGGTAGAAGGGAAGGACACAAGAGAAAAAGCATCCCTAGGGGAGGGAAGAAAGTAGAAGTGAAAGGGGCGGGGAGGGGTCACTAGCACTGCACGGCCTGATGTTCGCAGGGTAGAGGGCTGTGTTTGGGAGCAGCCATTATGCCCTGCAGAAGCATCTCCCATCCTTTAAAAATAACTGTAGGAGTAAGTAAGCATGCTTTGATTAGAAACAATATTAATTATCACTTGCCCGAAAAGTGTAAAATTCTTTGCGTTTTGCATAGAAACTCCTTAGCAGGAACTCTGTATTTTTCATATCCACAGCTAATGCTGCTGATTCGGCAGCAGGAAGGGAAAAAAACAGCATTCATTGTAGGTGCTGTTTAAGGGTACATGCAGCCTTAGGTAGCTGCAGAGGGTGAAAAATGTTGCCTGGGTGCCAAGCTGCTGTCTGATGCAGTGAAAAGCATGAAGATATGTCCTCTTCCTCAGGACCCTGGCAGGCCAGGCTGCCATGAAGGGGTCAGCAAGACATAATGAGATGATGAAATGATTCTTCCTTGAAGGAAGAAGCATCCTACTGTTACACAGACGTTGCAGGGCAGCTGAGTACTCTGTATCTCATGTTACGTTAGCTGTTTATAAATTATTCCCTAAGTTCTATCACGCGCACGTATTCATTTTTAATGCTTAAATACACATTAAGAATAATTTTCACTAAAGGATGATCCCTGATTCCATCAGGAGCAAAGCTAAGGAAATGATACATGCAAATTTGAGCAGGGGTTGGTACCATCAATTCCTGGAGGGAACTCACTAGCCCCAGGTCCGTCAGAGCTTGCAGTCTGTGTAGGAGCTGAAAGGCCTTGGATGAACACCTACCTGCACGCCAAAGGTCCTTAACTCTCTAAGCTTACCGCTCCCACACCCAGAGGAAAGCGCCTGTGCTCTCCTGCTTTCCCACAAAGACTAAATCTTTCAATTGCCTCCCACACAAGCCAAGGGAAAGGACGGAACAAAATGCATTTTAATGAGCGTTTGAATAATCATCGGGAAGAGTACTTTTCACTGACATAGCACCTCTTGATCGAGCAATTTATAAACATCCATTAAGCCTGACAATATCCCTGAAGGGTTATTCTTTTTTTTTTTTTGTTTTATTCTCGGGAAGCAGAGAGCCAGGATTTGCTCAAGGATCGGGCAGGAAACCCGTGGTAGGGCTGGAAATGGGAACCCCGCGTGCGGGATTTCCTCTCCCCCTTCAACAGGGTTTCCTCTCAGCCTGCTAATCGCTAAGCAAGATCTTGATGACCAGATGCTCATAGATAACATAGCTCAAATATTGCTTCCGTTCTGCAAATTACATGCTGGCTTGGTTCAAAGGCCAAATCCTATTCCGCCATCAGCTGGCAGTGGGGATCCCACCGAACATGAGCAGAAGGGGGACCAAACCACATGAGATTGAAAACCAAAGCTAGATACTTGAAAACACATTTGCAGAGCACCATATGGTTTTGGAGCATTTTCTCTTGGTTGAGAAAACCTGCACGGCTTTAGATGCGACTGCTTCTAATGGGGACATCCAGGTGCTTTATCCAAAACCACCCGCAAGGCATTTCCCTGTCGCGCATGTTCTGGGGTGGGGGGGAGAGGCAACAGTATTTCTTCTCTGACATCACCAGTTAAAAGGATTTATTTTCGGTAAAATAGAGTACTTCAGTGGCGTGATGGGCAAAAAAGGTACTATAATTAAAAGTGGGATTAGACAGAAAAATGAGATGTTAGGCAGATAATTAGGGAACTATTATAATTAGAATGTGCTTTTAAATCCCCTAGTAGCTTCTATTATGAAAGGGATGTCCTCTGATTAACTAATATTTCCTTTAATTAGATTATTTTTCCTCTTCCTTTTGGACAGAAAAACTTGAGTTGAATGACTTCACCTTAAAAAAATCACAATTTACTTGGGCGCGAGTTGTCCTTGTAACAAGCCAGTTCTGCTTAGGAAAAAAAGACCTGTACTTGGGGTTGAACGTGGCGGGGAAGATTTTACCAGTAAGCTCCTTAAATCACTTCTCTCCTCTATTAAATACAGTCTTATTTACAGACAGTATTTAGTATTCTTTGTATTCAGCCTTTAAGAGAAATTATTGCTGTTAGAGCAGCAATAGCACTAGATTGAATTTTTGTTCATGCGGGTTTTATACAAATGAAACTGCTGCATATCTACATGGAGTAGAAAGCTGGGATGGTTTTGAAAGGACGTGGCGCTTCACTGAGAGCTGTCTGACAGCTGCTGTTCATGAACATGGACCAACAAGGCTCTGGGAAGCTGCTTGTCTTTCCCCAGCTCTCGGTCAGAGAATAGGGAAGGACAGACAGCGGTCCCACCACTTACAGCCCCATGAATCAGAGCAGCTCTGCTGAAGTTGGTACAATTATAAGTAAGTTAAAACCGGGGGAATTGAAAGAATAAGTTGTCCCATTCCCCTCACCTGAGCTTTTGCAGATGCTGGCTTGCAGGGAGCTGCTGTGAGAAAGCATCACAGGCAGATAGGGAAAGGTGGAAAAGGGAAAGAACTTGCTGAAAATGCAGCTGCCCTCTCTTTTCTTTCTTTTTTTCCTTTCTTTTTAAAATTGAGCCTGAAAATGTAGCAACTGGGAGAGGAGTGAATGCAAAATTTCAATTTGAATGCAAGGACCAAATGTTGCCACATATTTGTAAAAGTCGGAGGGGAGGGCAGCAGAGGAGATAGCCAAACGTCCAGGCCACTGAAAGCACTGATGCATGTTTGCGTACTGCTGTCATCAGGCAAACAGGGCTCCTGTTCTTTCACCTAAAAAAAACCCGAAAAAGCAGATGGATAATTGCTTTATGCAGAGCTGAGAACCTTGGTGTCCATCTGCAGATATAAAAGATGACTTATTTAAAAAAAACATTTGTGGGACATCTGATTCCAGCTTACTGGACATATTGTTGAGCGAAATGCTCTGAAAAAAATCTTCCAAGTAGCTGAATGGTCAGGAAAAAGGATGAAAACAAATCCAAATATAGTACATAGTCCCTGGAGAAAGAAGCCAGGGGAAGAGGCAGCCTCCCTGAGGTTGGAGACCCCTGAGCCTGTCATGGGCATTGCTGCAAGAGCAGTGGGAAAGGCTGAAATATTTGTAGTGTGGTGAATGATGCCAGGGAAAGGGTGTCCCGTCCTACTACTTCTGGAGGAAAGGGGATCTCTTAGGGATCTCTTTGGGAGCTATGGACACAAAGATCATCTTGGGTGGCTTCAGAAGCCCCAGAGGTCATCCACGCTCCAGCGCTGCAGGAGCAGGCTCTCAGCACTGCACTGCCACATCCGCCTGGACCATCCGCTCAACATCCACAAAAACCCACCAGCAACAAAATATTGCTGATGGGAGAAACACACAAAACGTCACCAAGTACCAATGAGACTGAAGGAGGGACCCATGGGCAAAGGCCCCATCTAAAGATGGGAAGTCCTTGGGGGCAGAGAGAGCCTGGCACGGTGTGTACGCTGGTTATGCAGCAGAGTGGCAGCTCATTCAGTCTGGCAGGGTACCAAGACAGCCTTTCACCAGCAGATGAGACATTACTCGTCTGTCAGCACTAGCACAGCCCTGACATGGGCACACCATGACCTGCCACTAAGAACAACTCTGAGAGCTGGGAATCCTCACAATTCCACACAGATGAAGAAGTCAGCTTTTCTGTTGTTTTAATGGGGGGGGGGGGGGGG
>VZTU01035020.1:0-27178 GCA_013400835.1 Zapornia atra
GATGAAGACTTCGAGCCTTCATCTCTGAGACCCCTGAAAATGACTACCATGAGACACTGTGCAGACGCAGTTGGGAGGAGTTTATGGAAATCACCTGTTGGAACTCATTTTAATATGAAGCGGGACAGGTGATGAATATGTATAGGTGTATGAGGTAACCTAATCATTTCGGACGAAGATACAGTATAAAAATGGTACAAACTCTGACCAAAAGTGTGCCTACTTTGTTAGGTCACCCGCTCTTGCAAGAACATATAATAAATTACTGCTTCATTAATGTGTCTACCACGAGTCCTTTCTTTAGAAATTGACATTTCTAACAGAGGTGTCCCTGCCCATGGCAGAGGGTTGGAACTAGATGGACTTTGAGGTCCCTTCCCACCCAAACCAGTCTGTGATTCTATACTGTGAGCTGATAATGCCCCATAACTGCTATGGGCAGAGTTCCTATTGCTTTATATTGAAAATACTGTTCTCCTTGGGGTCAGGGAAACTGAGGCATGGTGAGATTAACTGATTTGACCATCACTACTGAAGTGGGGAACATGATAAATATTAGTTGATCAGCAACTAACTGTGTAAAGGATATGCAAAGTTCTGCCTAAAGGACTACAGTGTTAGCACGTTGTGTGCATTGCGAAACATCAGGAGAAACAACTTCTCTCTCAGAAGGGAGTGATAAGAGGAAGAAGGAGAAAGAGCAGAGAGTCTGCAGAATCAGCTCCGTGGCTTTGTTAGCAAGACAAAAAGCTAAAGCTCACCAAAAAAAGCTTTATGGCACACACATTTGGAGGAGCGATCCCCTGTGCTGCCCAGCCCTCCAATAAAGAATCTCTGCTTAATAGTCACCAAGGCTATTGAGTTTTTATTTCGGCTTTTCACAGACTCACTACAAAGATTAGTGAAAGTGATAGGAACATCAGGCAAGTCTGTCTTCTTTGCCCGGGAAAAAAAGGTGCAGGACAGGACATGTTGAAGCTCTTCCATCCTAAATGGAAGGCGCATCACTATGAGGGTAATAAGAAGCTATTTCTGGTTTGGGTTTGGTTTTTTTTTTATATTGTTACTGTATGTGTGTGTCTGGTAATGTACACACACCAAAAAAAAGGAGGAAAGGTCTTCTCAGAAGTAGTTACTTTCCATACTGAACAACCATTTCAAAATTCAAAACAAAAAGCAAGGCTTTTCAACATCCTAGAGAAACTAATGTCCTCACACAGATACTGCAGTATATAACAACAGATCTCTACAGTAGAATTTAGAAAAATCAATATAGCTGGTGCAGAAGATGAGAAAAATATCTGGGCTGAGAGCATGGATTGGCTTTTTGTGTCTTTAAGGAAGACAAGAATGTAGTGGAGTAAAAGCACAGTATTAACATATCAATGAGGGGAAAAAACCCTAAAATAAACTAGTCACAAGGGAAACTTTCCTGTTGGTGACTCACACAATGAAATCCTAGACACCCTGAAGTCAGCATAAATGAATTTTACCAGCCTTTTTCTCCAAGATGGATTCTGCTAAAGAAAAACAAGCTAATTCAGAGATTTGGTGGTTTCTTGTAAAAAAAAGATTAAGCAAATAATAAGAAGGTATCGTGATGTGTTTTGTGGTTATTGGATTTTACTTTTGTTTTCTGTGTTAATCAACATCAGTTTGGGATTCCTAATGCAATGTTCCAAGCTTCTGTACTTTTTGTTCTAGTCGGTTGCTGTTAACAATATGAATTATCTTTTACCAGCAAGAGTCAGTTTAGCTCTGTTCCAAACCTTTTAACTTGCAGCAGATGGATCAGAAAGTCAGGGTTAGCAAAGCAGCTAAAATATAACAGTGTGACGTACAACTTTTATTAGTACAAGACTATGTTTCTGGGTTACTTGCTGTCTGCTCGGGTTTTCTGAATATCAGACACTGAAGAAAAGTTCCTGTCTTCATTTTGAGAATCAAAATCTGCTAAACTAAAAGAGCTGTGGCTCCATCATATCAGCCTTCCTACAGCTGAGGAGCTGTAAAAATACCTAAAATTGACATGTGGCACTCTCCTCCACCTAAAATGATACTTGCAAGTTCAGATATCTCCTTACTTTCATGTGACTGAAGCGGGTGCTGGAAACGAGAAATGTCTGTACCTACTGGCAGTCTTCCCCTTCCAGCCCTCAGCCTGGACTTGTCTCTCCATGAATCTTGGCAGGGTGAACAGGAGGAACCTGAGGACTGAACACTACCTGCTCAGGGAAGGACGCACAGTTACCTTCTGGTGATAGTAATTTCTTTAACCATTGGCTCTTCGAACGGGTTTGCAGTTTGGGACGTCAGCACAGTGTCTGGCAGCGGGTGCTGCCAGAAGTGCTTGGTAAAATCATTTATCACCTGTCTCCATAACTTACAGCACTTGCAACAATCACCAAGGGAAAACAGTGCGCAGACACAGAAATTGAAGTTCGACAAAGTAAAGTTTAGCAAGTTCCCAGTAGTCTCCTGATGGGATGGGACCAGGGTCAGTTGTTACAGTGGCTCTTTCCCAAGAAGGCACCAGGAGTTTGTTTCTGAGACAGCACATCACAGTGGCCTTTCAGTATGGGAGGACATCTCGGTTGTAGATGAGAACATCTGCGGAGCTGATGTCAGAGATGCCACATCCTGGGAAGTTCAGTTAGCCTTGAAAAGCCCCTTGAGTCTGGGTCAGCATGATCACAGAAAGAGGACAAGATTCCCTAAATCTGATCTTTGTAGCTTGTGATTTAAAACC
The DNA here is from genome assembly GCA_013400835.1 of Zapornia atra. Taxonomy (NCBI): domain Eukaryota; kingdom Metazoa; phylum Chordata; class Aves; order Gruiformes; family Rallidae; genus Zapornia; species Zapornia atra. The sequence goes on from VZTU01035020.1 coordinate 2,750, forward strand.
CCTCTCTTCTCCCAAGGAGCCAGCTATCCTTAGAAAACTGTCAGTATTACGGAGCAGGGCTGTGCTGTTGGCACAGTAAATACATTCTTTTCTGCCAAGCAATTAGCACGTCTACCTGATATTTGGCTCAGGCAGACATGTCGACTGTGCCACTGAGATGCAGATTGGGTGGAACCTTGATAATTATAGATTATTACAATGATCAATTATAGATAATTATGGAACAGCAGGCCACATTCCTCTCTGCAGTTGCCCTACTTAACCCTGATGTTACACCACGGTTTGAGTGTGAAGCAAAGCTTCAGCCTCTACATCTGCATAGTGCAGTCTGCCTGTGAGTAAACGCAGCTTTCTAGGTCAGGAGTTCATCAATTACAACATCAACCACATCTTAATGCCTGAGATACCGTCTTATGGACCCATCACTTATGGATATGGCCCCATTATTAGGGATGTAGCCAGTCTTCCACCTTCAAAAGGCTTCCTACAAATAAGAGCATCATTACAAAAATAAAGCAGACTGAGTTTAAGAGAAAGCTGAAACTTAAGCAGCATATTTCATCATTTGCAGCTGCTGCTATACCAATAAATTACGTGCTTCTAACCAGATCATAGATGTTTTCTCGGCCACACTGCATCCTACCTCCCACACTGCGCTGCACCAGATGCTTGACTTCTATCCGCTGGGCCATCTGCAGAGGCAGGAAGAGCTTTTGGCTGTGGCTGAGGCATGTGCCACTCAAGCAATTAATAAATTGCTTGGGGAAAAGGCAGGGAGCCAGCTGGATCTGGCCCATGAACTGGCAATTAGACTACACTGGCTTGATGGATGACCAAAGGGAGGCTACTCTAGATTTACCCTTCTAACGGATAAGTTATACAGAGGATAAAAACATTCAGCTGTAACACAAGTAATGCTACAGCTTGTTGGAGGGATATTGACTCTCCTGTCTGAGGTCTTGCGTTTGTCTCCAGCTAGTAAAGATCAGGGACTATGAGAATGAGTGTCGCTGATGCTGTACGCAGAACAGTTAATTCTCACAGAATGACAAGGGAAGACATCTGAAAAGTATAAACCAGGGACTCGCCTGAACATGCAGTGATGGAAGGAAGGGGAATTTCATAAGGAGCTCAAAGGTCTGCTTTTCAAAGGCACTGCCCATCTTCAAAGACCATTTGTAAAGCTGAGGGAAGTTTTTCTCTCTGACCACTAGGAAGTGAATTGGTTTGGTTGTTTTTTTTCAACTGAGGAACCAGCCCCTTGGCACATGTTCCCATCCCTGGGAGCCTCTGTAGCAGCAGCACTGGGGGGGATGCAGCACCAAAAGGCTCCCAGCACCACCACAGCCACATCAACCAAATGGTACCCAGCGTACCTTCCTAACTACTCAGAGCAATATTAGAGTGATGACTTCCCATCTGTGAAAAAGTGGAGCCAGAAGCAAAATACAGCTCTCTTGATACTGCTGATGTCAGTAAGAGTGGTACTGATGAATTTGACAGAAAAACTGGATAATTTGCTGCTTGCTTGTCATCAGTACCACAGTCAACTTGTCACTGTTAAAAGTCTTGATTGGGCTTTTATCCCAACAACAGAAGAATGTAATGAGGAATTCCTAAACATAAAAGGGTTCAGATGGAGGAAATCTCTTAAAAACACACTTACAGAACCTCAAAAGAGCTTCAGAATGAAATGGTTTTAGCCAAAACCACGTGGTCTTACACACATACAAACTAATTAAATAGAGCTGCTCACGAGTGCTAGGTTTCAGGCAAAAATGTTGACTTTTTTATTGGAAAAACAATGAACATTTTAAAATACCATAATATGTTGAAATAAACCATAAGTACACAGACATCAAAAAGTTTGCAAGCAGATATAGAGGAAAAAAGCAGAAGAAATCTGGAGTCAACCAAAGTCTACCAATCTCTTGAGCTTCTCTATCTCCTTCATTCTTTTTTTTGATGATGGAGATTATCTTCAATGCTAAACAAAGACCTTGGGCAACATCCTGGCCCCAACGAGGTCAATGAATATTTTCCATTGGCTTCAGAGATAGCAGAACTTTACTCATTGCCCACATACTCATTAACACATCTTCCAAATCCTTGAACTTGCTGTACTTGTTTCTCCAGTGAGGCCATGCATTTTCTCATTATGCGTCTGCTCCGAAGCAGCTACTTTCTAGATAAAAGCTCTTTGGTCTATTCAGCCCATTCCTACACTGCCTATGCTTCCCCTGCACTGAGACACAACCACCCAGATGTGCAGATTCTGGACTGTGGGCTCCTGTGTGGCATCAGTTAAGATGACCCCTCACTTGTCTGTCTGAAACAATCCTGCTGTGCTAAATTTCAGAGCACACTGCACAGCTAGCTACCGCGAAAATCACAGCACAGGAGATCTGCCCTTTAATGCTGAGTAGCTAAAGTTCAAGCACAAATACAGCACTGCAGTGAAGTGCTCCACTGAAGGACACTGCTGCTTTGACAGCTATGCAAGAGATGAAGGCTCTCAGGTAAAAGTGCTGAGCTGCAGGTAAAGCTCAGACGGGGCAGCATTGGGGACTCGGTGGCTGTGATGGCAGAAGCAGAGAGCTCTTGCGCAGTGATGCAAGCAGCTGTAATGGCATCAAGCCATTAACATCCCTAGTTACTCAGTGTTCCCCCTGAAATGAGTTTCACAGCATCAGCCCAGTGCCTGCAAACATGCATATGTTTAGCATGCATCAGTGAAGGAACCTTCCCACACAATCTCCAAAGGCACGGAGTGCAATGCAGGTGGAGATGTGACAATCACTGTGTCACTGTTTGGGGCAGCACTTCCCAGGTGGGTCAGGTGGAGGTCCAGTTTCAGGACCACCTAACAAACCCTCACAGCTAATGTCAGAGCTGCAGCTCCTCAAGGGATAAAGGGCTTCAGCTCTTAGCGGTGTCAGCTTGGCACTGTGTGTAAACTTATGTCTTCAAATGTAACACATTCCTTCCTTCATACTATAAGCCTCCTGACAACAAGAAACACACGCTTTTCAATAAATACTAAACTGTCGTTTTTTAAAAATTAGTTCACAATTTTAGTTTATATTGAACATTTAAGTAACAAAATGAGAAAAAACTTCCAAACATCAGATTAAGAAAAAATTACAAAAAGTTACTTCAGTCTAATGTAAGTACAAATGCAACACGCTTTGGACATACAGACTTCAAACTTCAGCCCACCATGAAATCTGAGGAGAAAAAAAAACCGTTTAGACCATCCTTCCCTAAAAGTTTAAAACCCCCTTTAGAAATTTCCCCTTGTCGAGCAAGCTAGCCTGATGTGGGGTGGAAAGTACAAATATCTCCAGGTTTGAGGCAGAAGTCTGACTGTGGCAGCCAACAGGGATTCAAAAGATTTAGGAGGTTTGAGAATGATCCATGTTGTCCTCCCCTTGTCTTCCAACGGTGCTTCCTTCTGTACATTACTAGCCTGTGGATTAGCACCTCTGCAAAAATGCCAGAGGAGACCGGACAAGCTGGTGGATCCACCATGGGACCAAGGTACAATCACAGTCAGGTACAGCCCAACTATTTCTACACTGGCATATAACATTACAAGTGGACAAAAGACACGACAGTGACAAACTGAAGGGACTCGATGCAACCAGTCAAACCCCACTCAGCAGCTTTTAATCAAGGGCAGCAGTTACTAATGAACAGCCGCTCTGCTTCACCACCACGTCCTGTGCGCAGCGTGCTCATTCTCTGTTCTCACACACTCACACTCTGGCCCGCTGTCCTGCTTCTCCTCTTCCTCTTGCTGAGAGGTCTGCTAGAGCCTCTCTTTACTTTGGGCCCAGCACAGCATTGCAGAAAGCAGAATCCTTGCAAGTTCATCAGCACGGCACGCCTGCCCTATTGGGTTGTCACTCTGGCAGCTGCACAGCTCCCTCAAGTCTCTTTCTTAATTTTCTTCCTCTTCTTCCTCTCCTTTTTTCCAGGTACACCTGCCATACAAACAACAAGGGATGGTGCACAAACCCTCCATGTGCAATCAAATCCCATGGGAGCTGTTGGCATTGTGCTCCAAAAAGGGTATTTTGGGGTTCTTAGATGTGTTTTACAAGGGTCACCTACTTAAAAAGGTAATAACCCAAAGTCATGGGGAGGGGTCCGAATGTTTTTAGTGGGCTCTGACTCACATACACATTTGCTTCTGTTTCACATTTAAAAGTGTTGTGCAAAAATTAATCCCACTAAATTAGGGCCCAGAGCGTTGTGGTAAGTGGTGCTGAGTCTAGTTGGAGGCCTGTAGCCAGTGGTGTGCTCCAGGGGTCAGTGCTCAATCCAGTCTTGTTCAACATACTCATCAGTGACCTGACAAGGGGACAGAGTGTGGCTGACACATCAGGACACCTGGACAGGCTGGAGAGTTGGAGGAACCAAATGAACTTCCACAATGGGAAGTGTAGGTTCCTGCAACTAACGATGAATAACCCCAGGCACCAGTACAGGGGTTGACCTGCTAGGTAGCAGCTCTGCTGAGAAGGACCTGGGAATTCTGGTGGATGACAAGTTCTCCACGAGCCAGCAATGTGCCCTCTTGGTAAAGAAGGCCAGTGGTGTCCTGGGGTGCACTGAGAAGAGTGTGGCCAGCAGGCCGAGGGAGGTTGTTCTCTCCACCTACTCTGCCCTGGTAAGGCCACATCCTCAGTACTGTGTACAGTTCTGGGCTCCAGAGCTCAAGATAGACAGGGAACTACTGGAGAGAGTCCAGCAGAGGTCTACAAAGATGATGAAGGAACTCTCGTATGAGGAATGGCTGAGAGAGCTGGGGCTGTTCAGCCTGGAGAAGACTGAGAGGGGATCTAATCAACACTTACAAATATCTCAAGGGTGGATGTGAAGAGGATGGGGCCAGACTCTTTTCAGTGGTGCCCAGTGACAGGACAAGGGGTAACAAGCACAGATTGGAACACAGGAAGGTCCATCTCAACATGAGTGAAAACTTCTTTACTCTAAGGGTGACGGAGCACTGGGACAGGCTGCCCAGAGAGGTTGTGGAGTCTCCTTCTCTGGAGAGATTCAAAACCTGCCTGGACACAACCCTGTGCAGCTTGCACTGGGTGATCCCAAGGTCCCTTCCAACCCCCACCCTTCTGTGACTCTGTGATTCTGTAAATGCAATAGCAGTTTTGCTCATTAACCTAAGGAACAAGAACAGGTAATTGTCACAGGGGAAAAAAAAAACCCAAGCAACAAAAAAAAAACCCAAAACCCAGAGCCTCTCTAAGAATCATCACATGCAGCTAGAGGAGAAGCATTCACTTAAAAATACATTTGTGAACACTTCTCAGACTGCACATTATTCTGAACCCAAAAGTTATCAGATATGCAAAACCAATCACTTACTGTTATTGGGTGAATTATTAGCAATGTCCAGGGGTTTTTTGAAGGAACCACAGACTGCATCACTGCTGTGTTTTGTAGATATCAAGTCCCTTGGGCCTTCTTCCATTCTTGTTTCCAAACCTTGCTGGGGCTTAATTGAAACAATATGCTTCACTAAGCATATGAGTTAAACGAAGCATATGCAAGTACAAAATATGAGAGAAAATGTCATTATTGGAGGGAATTAAGGTATTTAAAGAAACTGCAGGACAAATTAGTTTTAAAATGGTTAGAATATCTGGCCTTTCATCTACCTACCTCCTGTTTATTTGTTTAAAGAGGAATTAAAGTATTAAAATTGTCTTTCATTACCATCTTTCCCCTTATTCCCCCCCATGAATAGAAGAACAGCAAGATACATTGAGGTAAAACTACTGTAATTGTACAGTGAGACTGAAGACTGAGATGTGCCCAGTGACTGCTAAATGACCACAGTCCACAGAAATACTGGAGGTAGCACAGGCAGTGTGATAAGCAACTTTCTATACCTGGCTTCCTAAGTAATTTCAATTTTTTTATATCCATCTCCAAAGTATGAGCTTGCACAGCAGCAGACACTGGCATTTTGGGGCTGAGGTGCAGCACAAACTCCTTCTGGACCACCAAAAATGTGCCAGAAGAAACAGTGCTGACCTGAGGAGTCTGATCAGCACTATTGAGATTATTCATTAAGGTACATACAAAGCTAAAGCAACTAATTGGATCTACAAAAGAAAGAGTGGCCTGGCAACACTCTGGTAAGTGATGGGGTGTCCTAATGACCATGTGGTTTGTGGTGAGTTAGTTAAAAGCTTTTCCCTTAAAATGGGAATTCAGGAGTTCAGGGAGCAAAATTGTCAAGGATCAGGTGAGTCTACAGTGGGTAGGACGGGAAGACGAACGATTCCTACACAGCCGTACGAGTCCAGAGCAAGACACTCCATGACAAGTGAATGAAAAACAATTGGGACATTTTGTGGGGGTCCTCCCTCACTTCTCATTTCATTGAGCAACAAGGACATCACAGCCAAGGACTGGTCCAAAACTCAGTCCACAATCTGTTCCTTTGTACTTCCCATCCCAAATGAGCTGACATTTCCACAGCCTTTCTTTGTTGTACTCTGAGACATTTTTCTCTCAATAAACTTTCATTGGTATAACCCTGGTCTTGCTTTACCTTCACTGGTTTTCAGGAACCACCTTTTCATTGCTGTTAATACCTCCAGGTGACCTTCTGCCATACATAAACCACAGCCTAGTTACACACTAAACTTAGGGAGCATTTCCCTTGGAAAGCATTTTTTCCTCCACGATGAATGCCGTACCCTCTCTGCATTGCAAAATCAAACTGGTTTGTAAACAAGCAGGGGAATACCATTTTGCAGAAACCCACTGGTCGCTGTGCTGGCCTTTCTTTTATAGGCAGGCAGGGAGAAAAGAAAAGAGTAAGCCACATGATGGAGAGGAAGAAAAGCCCCTGCTTAGGTGGGGCTCCTCATCATCCTAATGGAGAAGACACCCTGCCCCCCACTCTTGGAAAACCAGACACTACTCTGGGAATACAAAATACTCACAGGCCTCAGTCCAGCCTCACCCCTTGCTTCCTTCACTTCAGTTTCCTTCTTCTTCCGCTGTGTTTTGCTTTCGAATCCAGAAAGGCAGAAATTAATGTCTGCTTTGCCTCTAGGCAAATCCTGAAAGCATCAGAGATTTTATAAGCAGAGGCCTGGGACAGCTGATCCATGGGGCGGGGGGTGTCAGGAAAACTGATTGCTTCCAGGAGCATGTGCTGGCAGTGTGTGAGCAAGGGTAAAGGTCAGGTACACACCTTGACTTGAGAACAGCCGTTTGCAAGAGCTCAGAACGCTTGTCCCACTGCTGCTAAAGGGGGACATTTCCCCAGGCTTCTAGAAAGTGTTTAAACAGCAAGCTTGCTGCTGCTGCTGCTCCTCCACCCACTATCAGCCAACTTTCCCAAATAAGTATGTCCCAGCCACCTGGGATGTGCAAAGGCTGGTATCAGCTGTGGACTTGACCCCTCTTTTGAGGCCCAAGTACTCAGAAAGTCAGCAGCAGTAGGAAAACTTCATTCATGCAGGGTGGCAAACACCCCATGTTCATGCTCAGGACAATGATGCCATCTGGATGATGAACTCCCAGAACCTGCCAACTCCCCCAACCCATCTTACATGTCCTGCTCATGTCCCCCAGCTGCAGGTATCTAACACAGGTCAGAGGAATGACCACACCAAGCATCTTCAGCATGAGAAAGCCCACACAAACAGAGGAGTCTGGCTCTAGGGCCGGACTGGACACCCCAGTATGGCTGAGACAGACACCACTGAAAGTAGTCTCCCTTCATCATCAATCCCATTGCCTCACCTTCTCCTTTTCGTTCTGATGCTCCTCATGTCCTGTCCAGTTTCCCCACTCTTCTGTGGGAGCCTTCCAGTCAGAGTCTAGGTCAAGTGCTGAAGGATCATCTATTAGGACAGGCATATGAATGAGTTATGAGCGAATCCATACTACTTCCCAGGCTCACTCTAGTAACCCAAATGCTCCAGAGTTTCTGTCATTTTCCTGCTTGTTGTCTGGGTGTCCAAGTATGCCCATGCATCTTAAACCTGTTTAAGAACACATCCAGGAACACCAACAGAGATGGCAGGCTCTTCCCCTCACTGCCACACACAGTCCTTACTTGTGTGGAAGAGTAACGCTAGCAAAGGACTTGTGCATTTGTTAGCACTCTCATTGGTTCTTCTTTCCTATAAGAAAATAGTGCCAAGTGCATTCTTGAGTTCTCCTTCCTCTTCCATTTTCTTTATGGAATGTAAGCCAGAAGGGCACCCGCACAGCAAAGATTTCCAAAGCTCCCTAACACACAACTCTAAAGATGCCTGAAATAAATAGCATGTACCCTGCATCAGTTCTGATAATTTCATGGAGGCTAGGCAGAAAACTTCTAAAAATCTTTTGGGTTTCTGTATCTGCCAGCATCTGGTACCTTTGAAAACCTGGCCACCAGCCCTCAGCTGCCTCTCCACAAAGCACTGGCAAATAAATGTTCCTCAGGCAAGAAGGCAAAACAGACCAGGCAAATCTCTTTACCCAGACTGAATGAGGTGCAAAAAAGCAGATACATCAGCACAAGATGTTGAAAGGGCTACTTGATTATGTTTTAATGCTTTGAGTGTAACAGTCTTAGTTCTTATCCTAACAGGGAGAAAGACTTTCAAAACACCACATATAATAATAACTCTTGGCTGATCGAGTCTCTTAAAATAAAAACAAATTAAAAAAAAAAAAATCCAGGCAGGATGGAAAAACTTCTAGTTGAAGCAGAGCCAAAACCAAAAGCATGCTGGGGACGATAAAAGAAAACTGTTTCCAAAATGTTGCTCTGTCCAGTTTGCTGCCAAATGTTATAAACATGATTATAAACATTGCTCAGGTTTCTCAGTTTAAAATCCATGCCCTGTGCAAAGATGGCATTTATTTTGCTCTTCAAAAGGGTCCAGAACAAGAATTTTCTAATGCATACCCCCCAAAAATTCCAGTCTAAGTATTGTAGGCAAATGAATGCACTGAGCCTGGAGAGATGCAGGATATACATGAATGACTTAGATGACCCAAGAACAGCTTGTGTAAGCTGTAGCTTGGGGGACCACCACTGAAAAGCTTCTGATGCTTTTCCCAAGTTCGGTTACGTGGGGGTCTGGCTCACAAATTCTGGAGAATTTAGCTGCTGTGGTTGAAGACAATACCAGCCTGCACTCTCCAGCTCATGGCTATGCCAGAAGGTACATCGTGGTGAGGATGCAGCAAGTCCCAGCTCTGCAGCCCACGCCTGTGCGCTCCGCCTCTGCACTGAAATACCACAAGCGTGCCGTGGCAGCAAAAAATACAGGCAAAGCCATGCTGCTGCGGCTAGAGAGGAGGCAAATTCTGGCTATCAGGAAAGTACACAGCGCGAGTGTGTACTTTCAGGAGTGACAGCCCCTTCTGACCTGCCTGGCAGCAGAAAGAACCGTGATTTAAGGTCAACATCAGGACCTTAACTTCCATGCTGGGAGCCACAATTATCATTTTCACAGTTTCACAGATTCACAAGGTTGGAAAAGACCCTTAAGACCATCGAGTCCAATCATTCCTGTCCTATGCTAAACTAATCCCTAAGTACCTCATCTACCCTTTTTCTGAACACATCCAGGGATGGTGACTCAACCCCCTCCCTGGGCAGCCTGTTCCAGGCCCTGACAACTCTTTTAGTGAAAATTTTTTCCTAATATCTAATCTGACCCTGCCCTGGCACAGCTTTGTGCCATTTCCCCTTGTCCTATCTCCTGTTACCTGGCTGAATAGACCATCTCCCACCTCCCTACAACCTCCTTTCAAGTAGTTGTAGGTGGTGATAAGGTCTCCCCTCAGCCTCCTCTTCTCCAGGCTGAACATGCCCAGCTCCCTCAGCCGCTCCTCATAGGATTTGTCCTCCAGCCCCTTCACCAGCCTGGTTGCCCTTCTCTGGACTCACTTGAGGACCATGATGTCCTTCTTATGGTGAGAAGTTTTCACTTATTTAACTTCTGGTCTCTTAAACAGCATGTTTATGTACTTATATTTAAGCAAGAAAAAGGTTTTAATGGCTAAATTCCTGAATTCATGCTTCTCCCTCATCATGCAGATCAGCGTGAACCTCAGCCAGGCAGCGGTGACTCTGCCTCATCTCAGAAGTACTCTTTCCAAAGCCTTATGTCCCAGGGGTGTGTGTTTTGTGACACAGCTAAGCCTAAGTACATAAATGTCACCAAAGGGGCAGTGGCAGCCCTGTGGTAAACGTGCAGAAAGGCAGCATTGGGCCATCAAGGTAGAGCACAGGAGGTGGAGCAGGTGGGAGATGGCTGGCAGATCCAGGACAATGCTGCAGACAAGAAAGAAAGGTGCCTGGTGAAACCAGAGCTGCTCCTGGCCCCTAGATTTAAAAGAACTATGCCAGAAGCACCAGCGATTTTCTCTTTGTGGCAGGGCTGAAAAGCATGCAAACAGTACCAACGAGCCTGGAAAAATGAGGATGAAAGGTGTTGCCCACTTCGGAGTCCCCATCCCTTGTGAGGGACTGCATCCATCTGTGCTAACCATGTGGCTTCAGCTCCAAGACACTGAATACCCCCACTAATGAAGAATTAGATTGCTAAGGACTAACTCTGAATATGCAGACAGTGACTGATAACAGAATGAAGATTACAGGATCACTGATGGAAGGGGCCTCTGGAGACTGTATGCTCACAGCAGGTTACTCAGGGATGTAGCCATGTGAGGTTTGAGTACCTCTAAGCATGGAGACTCTGCAACCTCTCTGGGCAACCTGTTGTGTTGCCTGACCAACCCTACCATAAAAAAAAAAAAAAGCTTTTTTATACATATACATGGAACCTCCTGTACTTCACTTCATGCCCGTTGCCTCTTGCCTGCTCACTGGGCAGACCAAAGCCAACCATCCCATCAGGTGTCTGTACACACAGATGGACTCTTCTGGGCCCATTCCAGTATGTCCATGCCCATCTTGTACCTGGGAGCCCAGAAACAAAGCACAGCATTCCAGATGGGACAGTGATTAAGAGTTAACCATGAGCAACACGTATCATTAATGGATGTCAACCTAGCAGTGTGCTGTTTTGAAACCAGCCTGATTTATCGGTCTTCTAAACACTCCCACATCACGGTGACTGCTCAGCTCCCCAGCTGCTAACTCCCTTTACGTATATATGCTTTCAGCTGCAACAACACTGAAGCCTCAAACCTTTTGTGAGCTAGGCTGTTATTGTTTCTGGTACTTCACGAAAAGATAACCCCATGCCTTGTGGGGAGCCAGCCAAGGCGGGGGCAGGGGCAGGAGTCCATCATCCAGCTCCTCCTTCTGCGCCAGCCCATGGCAGAACAAAGCAACTCATTAAATGTACTGATCTGGATTTGATAAAATGACCCCAGCTCATATTCAGGTTATAAACGACATCTCTTTTTTTTTTTAAGTTCGCAGGCCTGCAAGAGCTAACAGGCCTTGTTTAACTGTCAAAGAGCTCATTTTGCCCACGGCGCAGACCTTAATGCCAACCATGACCTCATCTAAATTCAGGGAATAGATGTTTGCGACACTCCCCTCTGCATCAATATCAAGGCTGATGATTCAAAGGAAAAAAAACCAGCCCTACTGCTAAGGAGCAAGCTGTAAGGCAAGCAGAAACCCTTCCATTTCTGCTTTCAGACAAAGCGCATCTGCTCCGACGCTTCCAAGAGCAAGCTGCTGCCTTTGCTCCTATCTGTTCTGCTCTTAAACGTTCCACTGAAAAAAAAGTGGAACTCTGCCTGGCTTTGCAACTGCAGATCAAGTCCAGAGTGTGCCAAGTGTGACATGTGCTAAACGCAATGCGAGGAAACGCTGCTGAAGAGCATCCCTCCTTCCCTCACGGGCGAGTCCGGGCTCAGAAGTTACCAGGGGTCGGGCATGCAACAGCAACAATGTGAGGGTAAACAAACACAGTACCAAGAGAGGGGAATGCTTGGGGCTGGGTTGGATTTGTTTTGCTTTGTTTTGTTTTAAAGCAAATTATGCTATTTATAGAATCCTCTGATGGCCAAGCTGATGCATCTGCTGCAGAGTCTCAGTTACTGCTGGGCAAAGAAACAAGACACCCGTGGTCTTTTCTTCTCAATGGATTCAACCACCCTGGGTTCTTCTGTAGTTAAGGTGATCGGAGCAGCTCGAGCAAGAAGGGGTCTGCTCAGCTCATCAGACATCATTTCTGCAAGAGCAGGGTAAAGACTCACAACAACATGGGTATAAATAGATACTTCACTCGATCCTGACCAAAAGGTCAAGAGAAAATGCCATCTAATATCCACACTGTTCATGCCAAATTATTCCAGCCACTCAGGACCCAAGCACATTTTCAAGCACATTTTTAAATGGCCTTTTAAGCACATTTTAAAAGTTAAAAAAAGCCCCCAACATTACCAGTCATAAAAAGCCTGAATTCCTGCTTGCCACAGTCCGCTGGAGTTGGATCCTGCATCTGGGTTCTGGGTATTGCAAAAGAAACTTCAAGTTTTGGCAAAGGTACCAGGTACCTCATGCTCTAGCAGCGCCCTGTCCTCCCCATGGCTCTTCCCTGGCCACCCCACCAAGCCTGGGCTGGGGGCTGGCTGGAAAGGGGCCACTCAGCTCCACCCTCCCCACCCAGTGATGTGCGGGAGGGGAACCAATGCTTCAGTTATGAAAACCAAACCCAACTTTGACTTTGTTTTGCAAATTGAGAATTTAGTAATCTGAGATGATTGCTAACATGCCTTTTTCTTTTTTTTTTGAAACATAAAGCCCACATCATTGCCTCTGGGTCCCTGACCCATGCTCTGCTGGCTGTGGGGAAGGACGTGGGGGGATGGTCCTGTTCCTGTGATTATCTGCCAGCAACTGCTATGTGCAACTGTTGGAGAGAGGACACGGGGCTATGGGAGACTACAGACAGCCTCCCTACAGCTGGCCTTGCTGCCCTTCTGGGCTCTAATTACACTTTGCACAGCAGTATGTATGCACTGAACAAGTCTGTACCTACTGTACCCCTTTTTGTCACCTTCTAAGTAAACCCATAAATAAATTGCATGTTCTCACTCTTCTCAGCAGTCCCACAGAGGGATCCTGCTGCTCTGACCAAGTTCACAGCAGCTTTGGGCACCTGTCCAAAACCAGACCCACAATGAATTTCTCCCTTACTTCTGCCAGCCTGGTGCCAGGAGGGAAGCAGACCTTAAGTTTTGAGGCTGAAAAGGGTCTCAGCATTGGTACCCTCCTCTTTCCATAGAAAATGAGTAAAGAGACATACCCTGCCCCTGCCATGCGTTGTCTACAGGGAGGAAAGCCGAGCTGGCGTGCCAACAGCATCTGGAAGGACTGTCCTCAGATGGTTTACTCTTCATGTTATCTGCATACAGGAAAAGCATCTTTTAAAAAAAAACCCAACCAAACAACCCCTCCCCCCAAAACCTAAAGGATAATCACATAGGTATATTCACATTATTAAAACCAATTAATCATGCCTTTATCTGATCACTATGTCACGACGCCCGGACCTTATGTAATTTAAGCCACACATTAATCGACGCTGCTCATAGCCGTGGGTTTATTAACAAAGGCTGGATGAGGACACCACATGCAGCAAGTTATTAAAACCAATCCGCTCGGGAGTGGCTACACTAACAATACTCAGAGATGTAAACTTCTGACACATCTCTGTCGGGGATGCAAGAAGGGAGCTATCGTTCCTGCAGAACAAAAGCCTCATCCAGTGCATCCAGCTCCACCTCCTGCTGACTTCAGTAAGAAAGCTTCTGTTCATTTTGACAGAAATCTGTAATTACCAAAGTAATTTTTTTCTGAGAAATAGCAGAGATGAGAGAGAGCTGCTGGAGGAAAAAGAAGAGTTAAAGCTCCTTTGATGATTACTTTCAACAGCTACAGCAACCAGTGGGATCCACGTGCCTCCTTCAATGAATCCCCTCTGCCCCTTTCAAAGCCCTGTATGTCACAGACTTGTGTTTTCTTCATTTCTTTCATATGCAACAGAATTTTGTTTCTCCACAATGATTTTTCCTTTCTGCCTTTCACCTAGAGAACCCCTTTGTTTGTGCACTTCTGCTCTGCATCAGCTTGATTTTTTGCTGCATAAATGCAGATGGTCACAACTATTTCTCCCTGTAGAGTACATTAGGAGCTGCTTCAACCCACTGATGCAGTGCTGGAAAATAGGTGATAATTGTCCCTGTACTGAGCATTGGTAAGGCCACACCTCGAGTGCTGTGTCCAGTTCTGGGCTCCTCACCATAAGGACATTGAGGTTCTCGAGTGAGTCCAGAGAAGGGCAACCAGGCTGGGGAAGGGGCTGGAGGGCAAATCATATGAGGAGCGGCTGAGGGAGCTGGAGATGTTTAGCCTGGAGAAGAGGAGGCTGAGGGGAGACCTTATCACTGCCTACAATTACCTGAAAGGAGGTTGTAGATGGTCTGTTCAGCCAGGTAACAGGAGATAGGACAAGGGGAAATGGCACAAAGCTGTGCCAGGGCAGGATCAGATTAGATGGTAGGAAGAAATTTTTCCCTGAAAGAGTTGTCAGGGCCTGGAACAGGCTGCCCAGGGAGGGGGTTGAGTCACCTTACCTGGATGTGTTTTAAAAAAGGGTAGCTGAGGTACTTAGGGATATGGTTTAGCTTAGGATGGGATTGGTTGGACTTGATGATCTTAGAGGTCTTTTCCAACCTTGTGATTCTGTGATTCTGTGATAAAACATGGCATGTATTATACTGGCTACCATGTCTGTCTTTAGAAGTGAATTTCAGCGTTCTGGCTTACAGTGCACGTGCTGTTTTGTGCACAGAGGTCTATCCCTATGTATCTGTGCTTGCCTTTAGCATCTCTAAAACATTCAGGACCAGACTGGATTCATCAGGCAGTGGGACCTCCAGACAAACCAGAGTTTCTGGCAGGCAGAGTGTGTATGAACCAGGAGCATTCAGAGCCAGGCAGTGAGCAGGACTGGCAGTCACAGGGAGGGAAAGAGAAAGCCAGAAACAAGGCTCAAGTTTAATGTGAAAACAGAAGATGCTCCATCCTTCTCAAAGCTGTGCACTGAGGGGCTCAAGCTGAAAATCTCTTGCTGTGCTGGAGAGGAAGCTGCTGGCTACACAGCATCTAACAGGACTTGGGCATTTGCTCCCTCCCTCGGTCTGAAATTCTCTGCATTTGTTGGTCATCAGACCAAAAGAGAAACCTTCTGTGAGAGTAAGCCTAACAGAGAAGGAATTTGCTGGGGAGGCAATATTTTCTTTACTTATTCCAAGACGTGACACAAGTTTGGAA
The DNA here is from genome assembly GCA_013400835.1 of Zapornia atra. Taxonomy (NCBI): domain Eukaryota; kingdom Metazoa; phylum Chordata; class Aves; order Gruiformes; family Rallidae; genus Zapornia; species Zapornia atra. Next base: position 18,063 of record VZTU01035020.1, read on the forward strand.
AGCACTCCTAAAACATTCTGATGTCACTCCTTAAAACACTGGTCGTGGTGGATTGCAGATGCAGGCAAGCTCTGTAAGGGAGAGTGACTCATGAAATGTGGCTCCAAGGGAAAAGACCCATGCGTAAGCAATGAGAGTACTTTTAAGCCAAGCGTGCAAGAAAGCGATAGAAGAATTCAAAGTCCACAGAAGGCCGACCTACCTAACTCCCTGGACAGCTCTGGGAACGTCCCAAAGGTCACAGGACAGGGTTTTACTTCAGCAATATCCCATGTTCCTGCATTTAAAAAGCAAGCAAACAGTAACCCAAAATGTGATGTCACATCCACAGCTGGAGATTCCAGTTTCTACCTGACACTCCTCATTACAGCTCTTCCATGTTCTCTCAATCCCAAGCCTGCAGCCACTGCTGTTGCTGGAAAAGAATCAAACAAGGGGAAGTTATCTTCTCCGGACAGAGCAGTTCCAGCCCAGTTGCCAGGTACACCTTCTCAGACCTTCAGAGCGCACATCACACCTACACAGCTCTTCTCACTTACCTGAACTGATGTCCCCTTCATGCACAACTGGCAAAAGTTTTCATGTATCAGCTCAGAATTTGGCCTTTTGAAAGCAATTAGAGTAAAAAAATGGTGTTAACAACCTCCCCCATCAACCCTACAGTTTGCAAAAAAATAACTCTAGCACAGAAAGCAACCGGTGTAAGGGCAACCTGAGACCATTTTCTGAATCACTGGAGTACTGGAATACTGCCACTGAAGGTGAGTCATCATATGGCCATATATCCCAATCATTCCAACCATTAAACTCCATTAATCAGTGAGATAGTAGTGAATATAAAATGCTTTTGAAAATTAGAGCGAAAAACAGTATTAGTCAGCTTAACTTTTAACTCATAACTCTCCATCCCCACCAAGAAGTCAGGAAGAGAGATGTAAAGAAAAATATTAGGGTGCAATTGCCCCTTATTTATTACCTATTGGTATTGCTCTTGAACCTAAGTATCACCCTCAGTAGAAATACAATGCGAGACATAACTTCACCAGTTCATCCCTTTGCTGCTTTCAGTTCCAGCAGGGAACTGAGGACTTCAGGGGTCTGAGGTTTTAGCAATGAGGTCTCCCACTTCCAGCTTATGTTACACAGACAATGTCCCAACAGCGCAACTGAGACCTGCAGTAGCCCTAAATGAGCTTACTGGGACACCAACAAGGGGTGAATGAGCTGGGAAGCTGGGCAAACTGTGCAGGTATGGTGCAGTGCTGACATGAACAGACTACTTCCAGCTGTCACGTACCCAAAACGACATAGGCAGGGCCTGCCTCATGCTGCTTTGAAAGGCACAGATACATCCTGAAGCCTGACCAACCTCGGGTGACCATCCTCGGAAGGAAAGGTTTTCCCTGCACTAAGTACCTGTGGGTAGAAAACAACCTGCACATGGTAGTGAGGTGGCAACACAGAAGAAATTCCTGCCATGAAGACACCTCTTTTCATGCTGCTGGAAAATAAGCAACAGCTAGCAGGGTGCGTGCAGGGCAGGTGTTGGTGGGGCTGTACTTCGCTGGACGCAGTAACGCACAACGCTTTCTCTCTGCACCACTTCAATGTGACACTCACCTACGTTGGAGAAAACATCCTCTTCTGACTGGGAGAGTGCTGATTCTTCCCATATGGGTCCTGAAGCCTTCAGAGTGGTCCCACACTCTGCCTTGGCAACGAGAGTGCCTTTGCCACCGCCACCGGTATCCTCTGTGAGTGGCCACACTGCTTGCTTCTCACCCCAGTCAAAGGCTGGTTCAGCTGCTGAGCGACCCTGGGATGCTCTGCTGGGGTCTTCTCGGGAGTAAACAGTATCACAGGGTCATCATTATTTTTTGGGGAGCTTGTGCAAGGAAGACAACAGAGCAAACCCTGATCTAAATGTAGTGTAGTGCCAGATGCAGTGGCTCTACTCCAACTAAAATTATTCACAGATATGACAGTAAAGCAGAGCCCCTGGGATTGGACACTGAAGCAGCAAACATGAAGGCCATGTGAGAAGGAAGGACAACAATGTCCAGTCTAGCCATGAGTCCCACAGGAGATAATGCTGCACCACAGAGGCCTTGGGCATCACTCCCTGACTGCAAGGGTGTCTCAAGGCCTCCAGAATGCAGCTAGGGACACAAAGCAGTAAAGGGAGGCAAAGATAACCACAGGACCTCCAAGGAAAAAGAAAGCAAACTTCTTCAATGTTGGTAGTTCAAGGCTGCTAGAGAATGGATATTATAAATAGTGACAATTATCTCCAACATCTTCTGTTTCAAAGCACTTCTAAAGCACATTGTGATTCCATCCTTCACAACAGCAAAGCATTTTCCTGGGGCTCTGGTGGGGAGGGGACGGATGACTGCTGGCATCAACCCCACCTTCACACACCTAAATGCTGCTGCTTCTTCCCTGCTAGGAAACAGCTATCAGCACTCAGCAGGGTTAGGGCTTCTTCCTGGTAGATCCTGTGTCTCTGCTCTGTAAATGTCCATACCAAACAGGACCACCACAATCATCTGGTTCAGCCTGCTGCACAGTGCAGGCCCCAGGATTGCACCAAGGACTTCTGGTGCTTCAGCTGTTACTTGGTCTGCTGAGATCAGCAAAGCAGTTACTGTCTGCATGGACTCAGTGTTAAACCATGGTTTAACCTTCTGCGCATGCAGCTGGCACCACTGATGCCAACAGGCCAACTTACATGAAGAAAGCCAAATGTGGACCCATCTACTTTCCTGGAGAGCAAGAAGAGACCTCAGTATCTTAAGTCCTTAGAGGCTGCCATGCAGATTTTTTTTTAATAATCCAAGAGTTAAAAAACCAAACTTTTGATATTGAACTCTATATAACGCAAATGATAGAGAAAGAGGTCCCAACATGTCTGCACACTTTTACATTAAAATTTGCTGTTCACTTGGCCTTCAGCAGTAGAGCATCTGAAAGCACTTTAAGATAGTCATATTGCAGACAATGCACAAACACCCACGTTCGTCCAGCTATGTCTCCCAATTCCAAACCTCTGTCTTCGCTTCTAAATGACTCATACAGAATACTTACAGGTTTCTCTATTATATTGACCATTTTATCACAGATAACGAAAACATTTCCAAATGCCTTAATTCCATCACCTGCTTTCATGTAGCAGTTATAACAACATAATTAGTAGAAATATATATATATAGGCATAAGTGCACGGCAGATGCTTTGAAATCCCCAGAGGAAAAATGTGGATTGAGCACAAAGCATTTATTTTATCTCATTAGGATAAGAGTGCATCCCCCGTTTAAATTGTTTACTCTGGGTAAGCCTGAATTAAAGAACCTGTTTGGAACTCAGCAAATTCAAACAGGTTTTTATACATCCATTATCAGAAAACTTCTGTCTGGTCATGCAAAAGTAACTAAACAGCATCACACCAAGCTTTAGCAGATCTCAGATATTACAGGCTTTCAAAGTCCTACAGGTAACACTACATGTTTTAATGAAAGCCTGGAGTAAAAGGAAAAAGCTCCTAAGTAAGAGCTCCCAAAAACTGTCTTTTCCTAATTAAACTGCTGAAGTGAGTGTAAAGATTTTGCTGCCAAATGATGAATAGAGCAAACAGAAAGACTGTGGGAAGTGGGAAGTGGGGACAAGCCTGGCCAGATCAAGCATGTAAAGTTAGCCTGAACATTTACCTTTTTGTTTGAGCCTTTCCTTCCTTAAATGTCTCTTTTCTCGGCTGCTGATCTTGGTCTGCCAGACTCCTACAACACAGAGCAAAGTTCATTTGAAGCTAGCAAGAAACTTCCTTCACTGTTTTTATTGCTTAGCACCAAGGTAAACAGCTATCTGACAGCTCCTGATGAAGGCTGTAAAAGTGGCATCAGGGCAGCAAGCGCTTCCCGGGTGTCATGCAGCATCTCCCCCCCACATGAAGCCTCGGCTGTCTCTGCAGAAACACCTTACATCAGAAATCCCCATCACAAACCTGTCTGTCACATGTCCTGACTCACGTAACTGCACATATTCTTCTGTCCTTTGTGTCAGCCTGACGTGACACCCCTTTCCCTTGGGGGAGATGTCACACCATCAACTGCCTTGTACATCTGGCAGTGGAGAGAGGTTAATGAAAATCCTAACTGTCAAACAAGGCTTCAATTCACCACTGTTTGCCAGCCCTGAATGTACCCTGAGCCTTGCTCTGCAATGTGCAGGCTCCTGCCACACAGGGAGTTCCACATGCATTCATCTTCGCTGGCAGGGACACATTCTGCCACCATCCTGCTCTCCTTGGCCCAAGAAGTCAGTCAGGGCAGGGACTGGCACGAATGGTTAATGAAGGAAAAAAACAACCCCTGGATTTCACAAAGACAGATAAACACTTTCTTTCTCTGAAACATCCCTGAATAATGCCTGAAAGAGTTCAGCTTGCTTATGTCTTCAGGAAAAGAAACATCCATATGAAGAAAGCCTCCATCACTTCTCTTTCTCCTCCAGCAGCCCTCCAGGCACTCTGCTGCTGCCACAAGGCCCCACGGAGAGGACTCCGGTCCGACAGCAGCGAGGGCTTCTCTTGCTCTCACCATCACACTAATCACATTATAATCTTTTAAGCCTGGAAAAGCTTAGATTTTGTTGTTTTCAGTATGACCCTCAGCGGGGGGAGACAGCGAGGGTCTCATGGGATGCAGTGTATTTTCTGGTGACATCCTAGCTGCCTGAGCCTTGCGAGCCTCTGCCAGATTTCTCTGCAGATTTGCCTGTAACCAAAGATCTTGGCTGTGTACATGGGCACGCGAGAAATTGGCTGTATATTCCCCAGTGCCTCTACCAGCTTCATTCATGGGCACAAGAAGATGTTGCCTGGGAAGACAGCTGCTTCAGCTGCGTATCAGCATGGCAGAGGCCACAGGAATAGATCAGGAGCATGAAGATAGGACCCCGCTACCCAGCAGACCTCTGGTCGCTTCAGAGATGCTTCCTCATCTGCAGATTTGGCACCCCTATGGATGCAGTAAGGACCTGAGAAGTGTGGCCTGAAAGCACATGGTCCTTCTCCGTGTAGTCATGTGTAGTAAGGAGCAGGTGATACAAACAGCTCTCAAACTGGCAATTCTCCCCAACAACCCAGAACTCTAGAATAGCAGAGAAGTCCTTCCTTTTGAAATACTTCATCCCCTGTTACTATTTAGTAACATAAACCAGGTAACAGGAGAACCTTTTGTTACCTTCCTCCTCTTGCAGTTTGTCTTTTTCCACAGCAAGTGGATCTTTCGGCACCTCCTTGTCTGAGCACTGGGCTTTCTTCTTCTTCTTAGGCTACAGCATACAGGAGATACATGGCAGAGAGACAAAACAGGTCTTTGTTATGTTTCATCATGAACTGAAAAAGCAGTCTGGGCAGTAGGTTGGAAATGGAGACCACATGGTGGTACTCAGAGAGAGTAGTAGGTCGCTGGAGTCTTTAAATGGGTCCAGAAGTCTTCCTGAGAGGATTTTATTGCAAACTCCACATCAATGACTGTCATAGCTTATGACCTACAAAGTTTGCCAGGTTAGAAAGCTCACATTTTACTTCAGGGCACCTGCTCTATCCTAAGATTTACGTTTGTCATTCCCAAGTCCTAATTTTCTTCCTAAAAAGGGATGGAAACCTAAAATTATCTATCCCGTTCACGATCAGCAATGCTGAAATCTGGAGTTAGGACCCTGCCTATGATTAAGCAAAAAAGCCCCAAGGAACACCCTATTTTTAATGAAGGTATCTTCAGTTTACACTAATCTGAAAGAGCACAGCAGGGCTGGGGGCTTCATGAAACAGCAGAGCTAAACTGAGGCCTTCAATTTTCAATGTTGTGGTTTTAGCACAGTGGTTCTTGACTTCTCCAAGGCGGGATACCCCTGCCAGGAACACACTCATCTGCCCAGGCTAGGGGGCTACAGCTCACTTGGAAGGGGCTTTCCTCCGCAGCAGTACAAGTGCTTAGTGCCCAAGGTAAAACCCTTGCCCAGACCCAAGGAAGTGTCCCACATCAGAGCTGGAACTGAAATACAGGAGATCCCAGCTCCCACTCCAGCGAAAAGCACCACCCTGTCACTCTGCCAGAGGGTTACTTGGTCTTATGTTCCTACGTAATCTCCTAAGTGCTCCAACAACAGGAACAACGAAGTATCTTTAAAAAGGAATACCAAATAAGGGGCAGTCTTAAAACAAGCATCTCTTGAAAGACAATATATAAACACTGAAACTCTTGCTGGTACCTTGAGGAGCTTTTTCTCTCTGATGTTCACTGATGTTATTAGCTGGCCATTCACTGGAACCTGAAAGACCAAAAAAAAAAAGCATTTTAGAATATATAGAGAATCACAGAATTACAAGGCTGGAAAAGACCTTTAAGACCATCGAGTCCAACCATTCCTGTCCTATGCTAAACTAATCCCTAAGTACCTCATCTACCCTTTTTCTGAACATATCCAGGGATGGTGACTCAACCCCCTCCCTGGGCAGCCTGTTCCAGGCCCTGACAACTCTTTCAGGGAAAAATTTTTCCATAACATCTAATTTGAACCTGCCCTGGCACAGCTTTGTGCCATTTCCCCTTGTCCTATCTCCTGTCACCTGGCTGAACAGACCATCACCCACCTCTCTACAACCTCCTTTCAGGTAATTGTAGGCAGTGATAAGGTCTCCCCTCAGCCTCCTTTCCTCCATGCTAAACATCCCCAGCTCTCTCAGCTGTTCCTCATATGATTTGCCTTTCAGCCCCTTCACCAGCTTCGCTGCCCTTCTATACATGCTTATGTGTAAATATACCATGAAGACAATTATTTGGATACCTTCATACAATACATAGAATAGGCTGAAAGGCACAGCTAAATAACCCCCAGGACAAATCGGGGCTAGAATTTGTGGTCTTCTTGCAATCTGAGTTAATTCATTCCAAATTAATTAGCATTAGCTAAGCCTTTGTGAATGTAAATCCAGAAACTCCACATGGATTTATCCCAAAGCAGACATATTTGTGGTTTAGCCTAAGATTTGTCTAGGATCAAAGTTGTTTTTCAAATGGGGTAAGCCTGTTTTTATAAAGCAGCATGGACAGGAGAAGGCTTATTTTAATTCTTGTTTACTGGCTGGGGTGGACCTTATGTTCCCCTTCAAGCCTATCTGACCAACTAGAAGAACAGCTTTCACCCTGCCTAGATCCTGTGAAGTACAGCACGAAAGTGTAAGGACTTTACAGGTTGCAGTTTGATTAGTGTCTCAGCTGCCTCAGGATTCACTGGCAATGACCAGCCTCCAGCCATGGGTGTGGGAGGTGTGAATCCACAGCTGAGGCAGCCAGGGCTGCGCCAGGAAAGGCCGCTGCGCGTTACGGAGGCTGCGGCACCAAGAGAAGGCAGATTTCCCCACATCTACAGGAGCCTCTGCTTCCCCCTGACATGCACAGGAACATGTGTTGCTGAATGCATGGCGCTGCTCTCCCTGGCTTCCCCTCCTTAGAAGCACCAACTCTTTAAGGTTGGGAAAGACCTCTAAGATCACCAAGTCCAACTGCCTGTCCAGTACCACCATGTCAACTAAACCACGGAGTGCCACGTCTACATGTTTTTTGAACGCCCAGAGATGGTGACTCCATCACCTCGCTGGGCAACCTGTTCCAACACCTGACACTCTTTCAGTGAAGAATTTTTTCCTAATATCCAACCTAAACCTCTCCTGATGCAACTTGAGACCATTTCCCCTTGTCCTATTGCTAGTTACCTGAGAGAAGAGACCAACACCCACCTCACTACAACCTCCTTTCAGGTAGTTGTAGAGAGCAATGAGGTCTTCCCTCAACCTTCTTTCATCAGGTTAAACCCCCCGCCCCAGTTCCTACAGTCACTCCTCATGAGACTGTGCTCCAAACCCTTTTACCAGCTTTGTTGCCCTTCTCTGGACCTGCTCCAGCAATGCAACCCCTGTTCAATACTGCCCAGGTTTCCTTCAGTCCTGTCAGACTTGCTGGGCTGCCAAGCTGAACCCAAAGCTCGCAGCATCCTGACCCATAGTCCCTGACCCATCCTCCACCCCTTCCTGGGGCAAGGGGCAAGGGGCAAACCCAATGCTTGGCAGGTGAAGGCAGCCCCTGCAACAAGCAAAACCCTCGGCACCAGGAGACAGCAGGCACCCTCTTACAAGCTGGTGATGAAGGGGCTTCAGGTGCCCACAGCCCTTGAGGGGAAGGGAAGGCTGCTGATGCTTTCCACTGCCCAACACTCTTCACCCTCACAAGTCCTCTCCACCCCAAGATGCTGTAGCAGAGTGTAACCACACGCACACTGGAAGATGAAGCACGCTCTGATTCAGCAGCAGAGGAGTGGCACCTCTGTCTGCTGGTGCAGGGCTGAAGGATAACACGTGCAATTAATGAACACGAGAGAGAGAAGTCAGCACGATCCGCAAAGCACTGCACGGTAAATCAGGAAAGCTGAAACCTGTGGGTTTGTTTAATTAAAAAGAAGAAGCTCAGTGGGTGGCTACATCCCTTTAGGCATCAGGGACACCACCCCAGATGCGAGAGGCAAAGACTCGGAGCCACCTTGTGTCGGGCGAGATTACAGCTCACACAGCCACGCCGGGATGTAAGGAAACTTCTCCGCTGAGCAGGAAGTTTTTGTGTGCTATCCCAAAGACACCCCGAAACACCATCAGGACTTGAAGCAGCTTCTTCCAAGAGATGAACCAGAGTTGTACCTTAGGCACTAAAAACCACAATCTGATGACGTTCTCTATGTTTACTTGCCAGCAAATAAAATCCTGTGGCTGTCTGTCCATGCCTGTCCCCAGCAAGCCCAGCAGGGCTGTGGGCCTTCACCCGGTAAGTGCTTAGTTCTTTGGTGTTTTGAAGACATCTTTGAGCTAGTTTTCCCAAGTCTCAGAAAAGCCTAACCTGATGCACATCCTGAAGACAGCATGACAGGCACCTGCACACTAGCGTGTTTCATCCCTGGAAGTGCCTGTTTGGGAAGCCGGAGCAGTTACAAACTCCTGGTGTACAAGGGTGTAGCACAGACGCAGGGGGCTGGTGTTCAACCAAGCTCCCCTGCCCCTCCCCCCC
>VZTU01035020.1:36567-52737 GCA_013400835.1 Zapornia atra
ACGTCTGTGGCTACGGGAGTCTCCTGGCAAAGGGTTTGGCCGTGAGGTTGCGCGGTGCGGGGTGGGGGGAGGAGGGGGAGAGATGGGGGACCCGGGGCGCTGCCGATGGCCGCGTGGGGATTATCCCGTGGGTGAGGAAGGAGCCCGCGCACGGAGCGAGTCTTCTCTGTGGAAGAACGGCGGCGGCAAATGGAACGCGGGTGCGATGCGGTGCAAAGCAGCGGAGCTGCGGGCATCAGCCTTAATTTGGGAGCGGATGTTTGGTCGAGGGTCGGGCGTTCTCGAGTGACACATCTGCAAAATTCTCCGGTGTAGGCAAGAGTATTTAGGGATGTACTTCTGTTCTCAGACACCATTACCTGCATGTCATCATCGAGCAAAACCCCTGGGATGCTGGCAAGAATTGCCTGTGTAACGCAGCGCGTGATGCGTTCTCATCCAGCTCTGATCCTCAGAGAAATAACATTTATCACCGCTAGCAGAACGCTTAGCAGAGTGTCTCAAACCACACACCTCTCTGCTTTACTGGATGGAAAATTTCTCCACCCACCTGATGCATAAGTGCAGGTGATGCTCTCAGAAAGTCTTTTTTTTTTCAAAGCCGTACAGCTGCTTCTTTATAACTGTATTTTAGAGGGACAACCTGAGAAACAAGCACTGAATAGCAATGAGGGGAAGGAATGAGCCCCTGATTCAGAAACATGTCTCAGCACAGCCACATCTCATGTCTTGGCATGGCCGTATATCTCAGCATGACCATGTCTCATGTCCCAGTGTAGCCACATCTCATGTCCCAGCATGGCCGTGTTTCATATCTCAGCGTGGCCATGCCTCATGCCTTGTGTCCCAGTGTGGCCACGTCTTATGCCTCAGCATAGCCACGTCTCATGTCTCAGCGTGGCCATGTCTCATGTCTCGTGTCCCAACGTGGCCATGTCTTGCACCTGGCACAAACTCAGCAGGACTCACCAGGGCTGGGGAGCGTTCCTTCAAAGAAGAGTGTAAATAAAGCTTATTTGAATGGCACAGCATAACAAGTCACGCTTGTAGTAAACCCAGCCCAGAGAAGGGGTTGGTAGGGCGATGGTTTTTTCTGCCTTAGCTTTATTTCACACTCTCTCCTGAGTGCAGATCCAAGCATGGAAGCTCAAACCCAAATGCATACCTGTGCAGGAGACGGCAATGGGGAAGTCTCATTATCCATCTTGCTGTTGGATTGTCAGTTTCTCAGGGATGAAAGATTTATTATTCCCATGTCCTGGGTCTAACTCCAAGTCATCCTGAAGAGGTTTCCAGACAAAATACAGGAAGATTGTTGGTGAAATGATGTGCTGCATGGCTTTATGGAGAGAAAAAGGTCTTGGGAGGGAGGGAGAAATGCTTAATATTCAAGAGAGAGATGTGGGTTTATGGTGGTACTTTGAATGCTGTTGCTGGGATGGGAAACTGCTGTATCGCACAAATTATGTGTCTTGTGTCTGCCAGTCTCATCCTACCCATCTTCTAAAGTTCTGCACTGACTAATCTTGTGGTCTGAAACCTCAGAAATGTCAGTGTTTCTCTTCCTAGCGCTGATACTCATTTCTTCTGAGAACATGCCTATCTCATACCTATCTGGAGCCCAAAGCGGGCAACTGAGCACTCATGTGCAAATGTCAGAGATGGGGGGGGACTTCCCCTGAAGTTTATGACCTTTTGATACTTGGCTTTGATTTTGTCCCTGCCTTGATTTCTCTGCGCATAAAATGAAGATAAATCTCCCTGGGTTTGTGCTGTTAAAAAGCACAAAGTCTATACCTCACGTCATAAATACATATCACTACTTTCAGTTCATCTAGATTAATTTATTTTTCTTTTCCCCAGAGAAACATAAGCTGAAAGACCTTTCAGGACTCAGCATTGCTTAACTGACTGTGAGATTACTGCTTTGCAACATTGCTTTCTATGTATTTTTTTCTTTCCCTCCACAAAATAAAGGGAATTACAGTGGCTGGTCTTCTACATGGCATTTATAAGATAAGCATCACCACATTAGACCTTTATCTAGTATTAATACAGGCTTATTTAACAGCATATCACTGGAGCACTCCTCCTGTGAAGACAGACTGAGGGAGTTGGGCTTGTTCAGCCTGGAGAAGACAAGGGGGTTTAAACTCAAAGTAGACATAGATTAGATATTAGGAAGAAACTCTTCCCTGTGAGGGCAGTAAGGCCCTGGCACAAGCTGCCTAGAGAAGCTGTGGCTGTCCCTGGATCCCTGGCAGTGTTCAAAGCCAGGTTGGATGGGGCTTTGGGCACCCTGGTCTAGTGGAGGATGTCCCTGCCCATGGCAGGGGGTTAGGACTAGATGGGCTTTGAGATCCCTTCCCACCCAAACCAGTTTGTGATTCTATGATACAGTATTAGTCTATGAATATAGCACAAATTGTCACAATGTCAGGTTATATGGAAAGCCTGAAATTTTATTGCAAGCTGGAGGAGATTCTTTTTTTTCTATTTACGTGTGACACAAACTAATTGCAAAAGTGTGACGAGGAGTTTTTCTCTGGCCGGATTCAGAAAGTGACACAAGCAGGAGCTGGAACAATCTATTTGCTGGAAATCCAGATGCAGTTTATGTGCACTGACAAAACAGTGCAGTCACTAATGCCTGATGGACACACACATGCAGAGTTAGTCATCTGAGGTGCTAATATGATGAAGGTAGGCTTTGGGAGTTTTTCTGGAGAAAAAAATCCATCTTATTAACGGTTAAATGCTTCATGGAAACAGTCTGATTTGGAAACAAAACCCAAACAGATCACAATTGGAATAGAAGGGAAAAAACCTTGTTTCAAACAGTCTTTGTGCTAAAAGCAAAGGAGTTTTCTATCTGAAGTTAAAACATAAACTTTTATTTCTAGTTTCTGTTTTTAATTGTTAAAAAACTGAGTGCTCTGAAAAAAATAGGGAACAAAATAATTGTTTTAATAGCATTTCACAGAAATTCTAAGTTCCCAACCTGATGCATTAGCAGTAGTTATGGATTCAGCCACAGAAGCCAAGTGCCCTGCCATGATGCTCAGCAGCTGCAGCTTTGCTCTTGTTCAGTTAACAGCAACAGATGGGATAAAAAAAATACTGATTTCACACAAATCAGAGAGGTAAAGAGGAACTGTTTAAACTGCCTCACCAAAAACAGCTTTTGAGGGGTGAGAGGGCCTTTTGGCAGCGTTTAATACCCTTTAACCAGCTTCCCTGACAGTTCAGCAAACTGGAGTTGAAACAAGGCAGGTGAGGTCTGTTTCCAACACCTCGGAGAGCCTTCAGTAAGGGGGGAGAACGAGCTGTCCCTTCCACATGAGAAGCCCTCGGTATTACCAGGTTGTTCAGAACAGACCCTTCTCAAAATTACAGAGACTGCAGGAAACTGGAGTAACTACATGGAAACCAGCTGGTTTTGGCACTGGTTTAAGCCACCCGGAGCAGCTCTCCTTTGTGTCTCTAGTTCTGAGCCCTTGGTCAGGTGTTGTTTCTGGAGCAGGCAGGAGGATGTTCAGACACAGCTGAGGTCAAAGCACAAGTCTCCGTTTCAAGGGTAATGAAACGCGTGTCCCCCAGGCAGCGATTCCTGCTGCGAGGCCTAGCTCCTGGCTTCAACCTTCTTGCCCTACTGTAACAAAGCCAATTTCCAGGCTGAGACAACCTCACAACCAGCAGCTTATTTACAGGCTCGAAGGGACCTCTGCAACAAACCCTGAGGTTTATCTGCTGATGCACAGGAGATGTATTCATAGCACATTTGTGCAATTCACACGCTTTTCCCATTTCTGCTCCTGACTGAAACCCTGGTGACTTTACATGGACACAAGCGAAGCTGATGAACTATGGAGCTTGTTTAGCTTAGCTTTTCCCCCTCTACTCTGCCCTGGTCAGGCCCCACCTGGAATATTGTATCCAGTTCTGGGCTCCCTAGTACAAAATAGACAGGGATGTCCAGGAAAGAGTCCAGCCGAGGGCTATGAAGATGATTAAGGTCCTGGAGCATCTCCCCTACAAGGAAAGGCTGAATGAACTGGGGCTATTCAGCCTTGAGAAAAGAAGGCTAAGAAGGGATCTTATTAACTTTTATAAATATCTGAAGTGTGGGACACAAGGGGAAATGGCCAGCCCCTTTTCAGTGGTCTGTGGAGACAGGACAAGGGGCAATGGCTTCAAGTTGGAGCACAGGAAATTCTGCACCAATATGCAGAAGAACTTTTTTCACAGTGAGGGTGACAGAGCCCTGGGACAGGCTGCCCAGAGGGGTTGTGGAGTCTCCTTCTCTGGAGATATTCAAGACCCATCTGGACACCTACCTGTGTGACCTGTGCTGAGGTCCCTTCCATACAATTCTGTGACTCTGTGATTCTGTGAAGAAGCCAAGACACACGTGAGCTGCACACTTGGCAAAAGCATGTCCATAACCAGTAACAAGTGAGTGCTCTTCCTCTTCAGACTATTCAGCTCTTTGTATGGCTGCCCATGGGGCCAGGTATTTGCCATTAAATAACAGGTATTTGCCATTAAATAAGATGATTAATTCTTTGACAAGCTGATATCTGCCCTAGCAGTCCGGCATTTCCTTTTGGCATCTGGGGCTGCTTTGAGGAATGCAGCTTTATAGATTTTTACTAATTATCTAATAGCTTTTCAATCTTTTGTTCCAGTACATGGAACTGGTATTAATTAATTACAGATATTTGGCATACCATTCTTAACTGATTCCCCTAGTAAATATGTTTAACACTTGCCTTGGTTTCCTGTACATGATTCATTTGGCTGGTAAGTGATCCATCTTTGTTTGCTGTCAAAGTCTTTGAGCTGGAAGGGGACTTTAATCATGTTATTTGGCTTTTCTGAATGGAGAGAAGTCGAGTCAAATAAGTACGCAATGGTAATGCAGTCAGAGAAAAGCCAGGGCCTGGGTTTCTTTCACCAATAAAAAGCGGAGCAAGCTTCAATTTCCCTTTCATTTTCATAAAGAACATACTTGAAACATCTATTCAGCCAAAGAAGTGAAATTAAAACAAAGAAACAAAAACATCTTGAAAGGAGGAAAGAAGGCACTTTCCCAGCTTATGCGTTAATTAAGACCAGTCAAAGAAAACTGCTTCAAAAGGAAGGAGGAAGCCAGCGGTAAGCACGGCTGCAACTGCTTTTAATAGGGTATAGCAATGACATGCATGGTAGACAAAGCCATGGCAGGCATCAAGGCAGCAGTGTCAGTTCAAAGGGTACAGCAAAAAACTTGGAGGCAAAACCGAAGTTACTGAATAGTAAAATTGTTTCAGTAGGGGATTTGTCAGCAACAGTATGGGACAAAAGAACCTGTTTTGCAGAACAGGATTGTCTTGAGAACTATAAACACTGCTGGCTTAAAGATAAAATCAAAGGCCTTGAGAGCAAAGCAGGAGTAGACATAAAAATATGCATAGTTGGCTTCCTGAAGGCAAAGAGGTTTGCATCCCTGTCAAACAACTCAGAAAGAAGCTGTTAAGTGCCCCAGGTCACTCTTGCACCCTTAGCACCAAACCCCACCCNACAGAGCGTCAGGAATATACAGCAGCACCTGGGAAGTTTCCTTGTGATCCCATCAGCAGCGGCGATCTGGGAATCTGGCAGTAGAATTTATTCCCTTCCCTCTCTACAAACAAGCAGAGTACAACCTACAACATATTATTACAAACATTTTATACCTTAAAAAAACCCGGATTTTTCTAGCAGCAGCAAACAGCACTGTTACTGTGTTCTTTATGTGCATATTTGTTCTCAGAGCTGTTCAGCTGTGTCTCTGATCCAGCTGTCTGGGAAATCAGCTGGTTATTTTCTCTTTCTTTTGTCAGGCAGTTCAAGCTCTTGCTTTAAATTCCTCCTAGGTCCCTTCATCAGAGACAAGCAGCACGCAAGCACTTTTTTCAAGCTGATGATGACTACTAGGAAGTCTCCTGGAATCAAGGTGTCTGTCCTTGCTTTATTCCAGACTGGCACATGACACAGCGAACACAGAGTAAATTAGTCATGACACAGGGTTTATTGTTGTCAAAAAACAGCATTCAGAGAGATGCAGCTGACACACTGGAGGGAAACGATCATTACCCTCAGGGAGACTTTTAGTGTCAAAAACATATGAATGCATATCCACTGATAAAAGGGTGGCTTACCTTGCAGTGTTCAGACAACATCATGTTCACATGCCATCCAGGTATCAAAGGCCACAAGGTTTTCCCTAGGTTTGCTCATGCAACCTCTGTATCTGAGCAGGATCTGCCCCTCTTCTCTGGAGGCATGAAAGATGTACTGCATCCACCACATCCTTCATGGCTTCTTTGTACCTTTAGTCATCCTCCACAGGAAAAAAAAAGCAACCCTACTTCTTGTGGCAAACTTAATGTTAACTAGTTTGTTTCCCACCGCTGACGTCTGTGGCTTTCTCTGACTGAGATACCCTTCTCATGGCTTCCTGAGAAAGTGCTTCAGCGTCACGAGTATGTTATCTCTTAAACTCACTTCTGATAAATAAGAGATATTAAATCTCTTTATAGCTCTCACCAAAAGCCATTTCCACCAGGTCTCATGCTATTTTCAGTGGTCCTTATTTTGCACATCCCCTTGACACCCTTTTTCTGCATCATCAAATGGAAAGGTAGTACTCAGCCTCTTGAACCTATTCACTCCTTCCGAGCATATATGTTGTGGGATCATTTTAGCTCTCTTTTCCATATCAACGCATTAAGGGTTCCAGTGGAGCTGCCTGCTCATGTTTTTCCTGCTTCCTAGCCAGTTTACTAATTTCAATTTATAATTATTTATTGGATTACTAGAGTAAATGACCTCTACAAGCTACCAGGACTTGCTGTTTACTTCTCCCTTCCTCTGAAAAGGGGAAATAATGTTTCTACAGCGCTTAGTCTATCCTGTCAGCTCAGACTATTCTTGCCACAATGTTGGGAGGAAGAAGTAGTTTAATCTTCTTGTGATTATCAGGGAATCTGGAGCACTAACAGACAGATCTTTTTGAGGATATTGATTGCTGTTGCCTAGGGCTGGTGGCCTTGGTCAGTATGGCAACATTAGCAGACAAAACCCAGATGTGTTGGTGGTGCTTTCAGATGGTCTGTCCCATCATATCTGTACAACAAGTGCAGTCAGTGGATTAAAATTTGCTTCTGCACTGTTTGCAGTATTGCTTTCTGTAATGAAGGGTTATTGTAAATGCATTTGATTTCTCATGGCACACCTCCTGTGACTAAAAGTAGCTTATGGAGGCTGTATCTACATGGTGCTCTGTAGGTACGTACCTATTTGCTCTGCCCACAGTATGTATGCAGCTGTCTGCTCAGACCTGGTTTGTGTCCAGTGTTTTCACATTGGAGCCAGAGAAGTTGTGGCTCTGGCTGTAAAACACCATAGTGAAGTACCCAGAGCTGGCCCATCACTGGAGTTCGTGCTGCAGGGGCACAGTCAGGAGAGCTGGCATGAATCGACAGCCGGGTTGAAAGCCTGGAGACATTGCAAAGGAACTTTCTGGATCTGGTTCTGCAGGAGAAATCTCTATTAATGACTAAACCCTGAGACAAACTGCTGTTTTGTCTAGATCCCAGGCTTGTGTCCCTGAGCTGTGCCTTGAGGATCTAGCCAGTGAGAGCAACCTGCAAGATTTGTTGGGGTTGATGATCCTCTGCTTACCATACACCAAAAAATGCAGCCTCTTGCGATGAGCCCAACATTTTTTGTCTCCTTCCATAACCCAGGGAGCCATGATTTCTCCATAAGGCACGTGACAATGCAAGCAATGACAACAATGGTTTCCCATTTTATAATTGCCGTGGCAACTATATTGTAACTTAGACTGGGAGCTATTAATTTCTGGATTTGTCTCTCTTAAAACACAATTTGGTGTTCAGAGCCAAGTCACCACCCTGTTCTTGAACCACCTTCCCCGCTGCGCCATACAATGTTTTGTTGCAGCAGCACTTTTGGAGACTGCCATGCGTAGGGTTACTTGTTCCTCCACATTTCTTCCCAAATAATGCAGCATTTCCAAAGGGAAGGCTGTGTTTGGCAGGTGTTTTTCAGAAGGGAGTGTCTTGTAATTTCCCAAGCCTCTGTAGGACTGCGTGTTTAAGCCAAGCTCAAGTCCTTTAGCTGTTCCCTACACTGTAGGTTACTTTCACATAACATTTTCCTAAATGTAGGTTACTTACTGAGCTTAAATTCACTGTATAAGGCATCTCCAGAGTCAAGATGGCTCTTTTCTCAGCTACCAATAACCGCGCTGCCCACAGCTTACCGTGATCTTTAGGTACCATGCAAAAGAAGCAACTCAACACATGCAAAACAGGGAACCAAGATCTGTTTTCCCAGCATGGATCAGAGGCAGTCCTATTTTTAAATCTAGCTTGGGAATGTGGGTAGTAAAGTGTCTCAGGAGGAGGAAATCCAGGCTGGAAATGGTAGGCAGCCGTGACAAGGCAGGACAAGATTTTTGCCTGAGCCATGCTGCCTCTGGGCAGAGCCACTGTGGCCTTGGGGCAAGCAGGAGAGGGACAGGTGGCTCCATGCCTGAGTCCACTGACTGAAGGGAAATTGGCAGCAATGGCTGGACACCCAAGCCTCTCTCTGAGAGAACTCACTTTCCATCATAGCTTGCTCTCAGTGAAACCTTTGTGGTCATAAAAGTCACAGCTAGTTCTGCCTCCTTCTTTCAGTCCTTCTGTTCCATTTGTAGACCTGCTGGTGATCCAAGGCATGGTCTGAATCCTTCTGAAGTCAGGGAAACTGGGAAAGGTCTTCAGCGTCATGTAACCTCTTTTCTAATTAGCTTCTAATTCTTTTCTAATAAGCTCCAGGCTAGAGGCAGCACTGGGGAAGGCAGCTCCCACAGAAAATGGGGTTGGAGTGGACAGTGTGTCCTGTGGGAAAAGCTCAAATCCTGGAAGGAAATGCTGGCCACCGTTATGTCAGGGGTCTCTGCTGACATTTCACCATGTATCTATCTGAAAATGAATCATTTGCTGCTGCAAACAAGTTCTAGGATGATTAAATGAAGTGGATGAGGGACAGCAGTATTAGCCACATTTTCAGTCTGCAAAAGGGATTTTTTTAATGCTCTTGATATTCTACATATTACTTTCCAGCTAGAAAACATAACCTTCTGGTTCATGTGCCACTCAAGGGCCATGTTCCCCACCCAGCTCTGCCAGGTAACTCTGGTCAAGACGTTTCATCTCAGGAGTTAGTTGTTCTGCTTTGACATCCTTCATCTGCTTGTCTCCTCAAATCAGCATTCTCCGAACTCCACCAGTCCAAGGGCTACATGACGCAACCAGTTTTCCAGGCAGCACCACGCTTTGCTATCCCTGTGAGCCTCAGTTTTAACACCCAAGTTTCTGAGTAGCATCAAGGCAGGTTCCTGCAAGCCATGGGCTAGTGTGGCCAGTGGGGTGATGTTTCAGCACAGGAGCTGTTGATGTTAGGTTAATGATGCTTATTGATTTTGGAGTTTTTCATGTTGTAGAGAGAAAAACATGCCTTAAAAACTGTCTAATTCCTGAAGCAGAAATGGATTTAAGGCATTTCCTACAAGCTTGTTTAAACAGCTTCTTGTGTGGTATCCTGGCCTTTCTCAGCTTGATGTCTAAGCGTATACCTCCCCCTCATTATACAGTCTAGATGCCAAAGATGCCAGGTCCTACATCTCTCAGTAATAAAATTCTGTTAACTAACTGCTAACGTAATTCTGTGTCTAGAATGTAAGACATTTTCTTTCCTAATAGTGTCAGTAGATAAACATACTGGTGATGTGAGGCAATTGGATGTAACTATAACAGCAGCCAGGAGTGGGATTAAAAAGTTCCAGATCAGTTGTCTCTTGAAATATGCCCTTGTCCCCGTGGAGAACTCATCCATATACCAACCACCTGATTTCCTGAGCTGCCATAGACAGGTGTGGAGCACAGTCTGTCTACTCTGCAACAACCGCCAGGAAGATGTCCCTTGTTGAAATTTTTAAATTGAAAATACATTTGGGATGATTTCCATGACCAGTCCTCCAGGGCAGACCTTTGAGCTCAGAAATGCTCCTGTGGAGGATGTGGGTTATCCTTGTGAGCAATCTGACTACCCAAATGCACAGTTGTTTTCAGTTTTCCCAACGCAGCATTGCTTTCATGTTGTCAGATAAGAGATGCTTGTGGTTCACAGTGTAATGCAATGTCAATAATGAATATCTCTCTTGTTCAGTCTAGGATTTTATAGCTGTGATCCCACTGGCATATAAACAACAGGAACTAAAGTATAATATAAAGCAGTGCTTGGAGTTCATTCCTTGTTCTCAGTCCTCTTGCTCTCACGCACAAGCAGCCCCTCTAAGATGTTGATCTGCAATCGATGAGAGTCTTCAACAAGTTCCAAGAACAGACCCTAGTACTTCATTTCAATTCTCAGCAGATCATTTTCAGACTCATTTATCACAGTGCTGCCCAAACCACCACTCCCAAGTTAGCACTTAGGGGAGGGCACTTGGATGTGGTGGAAATGGTACCAATCTAAGCCCCAACTGAGAGGGGCTCACCTGAGCAAAGTGTTTATTCCAAGAGCTCATTTTTCAGAAAACTGATGGCATATAGAACTTTGCTAGCACTTTTTAACTGGGAATTCAACATGCTCTAATGGTCCAATCCTGCTGTTTGCTGTCCAAGCCCTAATAAAAGTGCTGGTTGCCAGTGGAGGACATTCAGTTCATGTCTCAGCCAAATGATTCATTGCCACATTAAAGCTTTCCAGCTTGCTCCAAATGCACAAATGTGGGTTTTGTGCAGGAGGGTGAAATGCCCCTGAGATACTGCACTGGTGCTCCTTACTGCTCTACCAGCAGTACCCAACCAGCTCTACCCAACATGGACCCACATCCACTTGGCCTCCCAACAGGACCAGTTGGGTTATTTGCAGTGCTACAGCGATGTGCCTGTGCTGCTTCCAGATCAAGAAATGCCTTTTTTGGTACGAGCAAGGAGGTCTGCACTGGGCTGCCTGAATAGGTACTCAGTGGTACACAAAGCCACCAGCAGACAACTACCTACAAGGTGGTTGCAGAGATGTCAGTGTTGGTCTCTTCTCTTGGGTGACAAGTGATAGGACAAGAGGGAATGGCTTAAAATTGCACCAGGGGAGATTTAAGTCAGATATCAGGAAGAATTTCTTTACTGAAAGGGTTGTCAGGCATTGGAACAGGCTGCCCAGGGAAGTGGTGGAGTCACCATCCCTGGAGGTATTTGAAAGGCTTGTAGATGAAAGGCTAAAGGACATGATCTAGAGGTGGACTAGGCAGGGTTAGGCTGTGGTTGGAGTCAACAATCTTAAGGGTCTCTTACAAGCTATGTGATTCTATGATTCCCTGATTCTATGATTCCATGATTCTATGACAGTGCTGCACATACCTGAGGGACCAGGCACATGGTCCTGTTAAGAAGTCATTGCAAGAGTCTGGAAATAACTCTTTGCCAGATCAGCCCCTGAAAGCAGAGCATTGCCCGCAGCCCCAGACCTCTTGGCCAGAACAGCACAGATAACAGCTCTAACTCAGTTTTGGAGCCATGAGCACAGGACCACTGTGGGAGACAGTGGTAAGAGATTCCATCTGTGTACTTAGAAGTGCAGCCGGAATAACTGTGTTACTAACTTACATACCAAGACAGCTTCCAGACAAAACAGGCAGGGCTATTGTGATCCAGTGGGTCATATTTTCCTCACCTCACATAGAAGAAAACACTTTTATGAGCCAGTGAATTTCTTGAGTCTCAGAGATGACAGTAGCCCCGTCATGAAGATCAGGTAGAGGGGCACTGACAGACTAAGCCATGAGACATCCTAAGAAGAATCTGGTTTTAAACCACTTTTTGAGACCCAGCATCTCCATGTTGCAGAGGGATGTATGCCACTGCCCCAAGAAGCTGTGGTGCCCTTTGCTCTTTGTTTTGTGGGCCAAGCTCCAACATAGAATCACAGAGTCATGGAATGCATTATGTTGGAAAGGACCTTTAAAGGTCATCTAGTCCAACCCCCCAGCAGGAAGCAGGGATACCTTCACTAGATCAGGCTGCTCAGAGCTTCATCAAGCCTGACCATCATGTCTTTTCCCGCTCAAGTCACCTGGAACTCCAGCCTCACTCAACAGCAATTGCAATGGTACCTAGAGCCAGCAAGTATGCTGAAATCACCCATTCCTTAGTTGTCTGTGCACCTTCTCCACCCATGGCACAGAGGAGGTTCCATTTTCTGTTAAAATTTAATATTGCAGAACCTGGCTTTGCATCCTATGTGCGTCATACCACCTTTGATAACATTACTTCTGAGCAGCAGGGACAAAGGAAGGCCCTTACGTGTCTGTGCCAAAGGAGAGCCCTTCAAAACAGTGAAATAAATGATCTTGGGAAGCTTGAAGCCTCTGACAGGGATGGTAGCAAGTTGGCCGACAACATCCCTCCCTCACATGGGATCAAATCACAGGCTCTTCGAGCTGGTGGTTGCTGACTGTGGGGACCCAGAGAAATTTGCAATTCCAACAGCAGATGGCACAGTCCTAAAACTAAACTTGGTCTGTAAGGCCTCCACGGGGAAACACTGCGTGGGGAACGAATCTGAAAGCTCCTGCAAGAGGATCCTGTGGAGTGAGTCTACTGGTTTGTCAACATAAGCAAATTGATTTTGAAAATGGCCATTTTCTCTTTAGGGGAAGTAATTTATAGAGCTGCACGTATGAGACAATCTGGGAGCAGTGGAGTTTAGGTTAAGACTCTCAAGTACAGTTGACAGTTTAAATGTAATTACAAGCTTTCTGGCATCCATGCTTCATAAAGTACTCTTTTAATTATCCTTGTATGATCTAGAAATAGTTTATAGTGGCCACAGATACAAAGTAATTCTATTTACTGGAAGGAAAATAAAGCTCCAAAACAATTGAATCAAACAGTAATGTCTTAAATTTGCTTTCATGTGGACCTAATCCTTTTGTGTCTCTTAGCTATTGTCCAGAATCTCACAGAATTAGGCATAAAAGTCATGTTCTGTTATATTTGGAACTTTATGAATGAGATGAGATTTGAGGGTATCAGCCCTGAAGCACCCAGCCCTGTACCTAAGAGAAGAGCAGTGCAGCAGACATGGCACTTCAGTTCCATTAGTATCAACAAGACTGTTGGCCCAATATACTTATCTTGGCACTTTTTCTAGAAACTTGAAGAATAAAACCTAGAGATCTTCCGTCAATAGGCAGTAAACCTGGATATATGGTGCAGGACAGCAATGTCATGATGTTTAAGGAATTAAGAAACTAATCCATCCTTCAGATGCACTGAGGAATTGCTAGAAGAACTGTCTAGTGGTTAGATCAGGAAACTGTGAGTCAAGGCATTTGTTCCCCCCTTTGTCAGTGAATCATTTCCTCTTTTTTGAGTCCCACAAAACACCCAGACAGTAAAACAAACTCTTTACCAGACTCAGTCCCCATGTAGCTCCCAGGTTACTTCTTATGCTAGCAGCTCTGTTGTGTGTTAGAATTGGAAAGCTCTAAATGTCCAAAGAGAAAGATGTGTTGTGGTCCTGTGTGTAAATTTTCCTTCTGCAGGTTTCACAGAGCCAAGAGCTCTGTTATTCGAAGTTCAGTATGGCCAAGTGCAAGGTCCTGCACATGGGTCAGGGCAATCCCAAGCACAGCTACAGGCTGGGAAGAGAATGGATTGAGAGCAGCTCTGAGGAGGAGTTGGGGTGTTGGTGGACGAAAAGCTCAACATGAGCTGGCAATGTGCACCTGCACAACTGTGTCCTGGGCTGCATCAAAACCAGAGTGATGAGCAGGTCGAGGGAGGTGATTCTGCCTCTCTGCTCTGCTCTGGTGAGACCCCAACTCGAGTAGTGCATCCAGCTCTGGGGTCCCCACTATAAGAAAGATTGAGCTGTTGGAGCAAGTTCAGAGGAGGCCACAAAGATGATCAGAAGGCTGGAGCACCTCCCCTATGAAGACAGGATGCAAGAGTTGGGCCTGTTCAGCCTGGAGAAGAGAAGCCTCCAGAGAGACCTTTTGCAGCCTTCCAGTACCTGAAGGGGCTACAGGAAAGCTGGGGAGGGACTTTTATCAAGGCATGGAGTGATAGGACCAGGGGTAATAGCTTTAAACTGAAGGAGGGCAGATTTTGATTAGACTTTAGGAAGATAATTTTAGGATGAGCGTGATGAGGCACAGGTTGCCCAGAGAAGCTGAGGCTGCCCCCTCCCTGGCAGTGTTCAAGGCCAGGTTGGATGGGGCTTTGGCACCCTGGTCTAGTGGAGGGTGTCCCTGCCCATGGCAGGGGGTTAGGACTAGATGGGCTTTGAGATCCCTTCCCACCCAAAACATTCTGTGATTCTATGATTCTTCTGTCTAGTGATGTTTTCCCAGGAGCCAGCATCTTCCCAGAGGGAATCTATAGTGGGCAGAGAAACAGTGTGATGCTTTACTGCCCAACATGCTGTTCAGTCATCCTCTCCGGCTGCTAATGAAGCAAACAAAAATATGTGCTCTCAGAGATAACAAGGATTAAAGTTTTTGCAATTATTTCCCATATTTACAGTAATTTCTAGAACATTACATCCCATTTGCCTACTCAGGGAGAGCAGCAGTCTTCAACATTCAGAGTAACACGAGTTCTGTAACTCAGAAGAAATGTCTGGAATATTTGGGATTCCTCCTCCCAGAATATCTGTCCAATACAAGAGGAGATTAATCGTACCTAGCTGCAGCTTTCTAAAACCTAGGCTGGTGAGCAGGAGTCCTCAGGATCCGATGGAGGCAGAGGAACTGTTTCAGACAATGAAAGCATGAAAGAAGCAATGACTTACACAAGAGATGCACAATGGTCTATTCTTCTCTTCTGCCATTTCTCTTGAAAACAATTAAAACTGTGACTTGCTCACCAAGAAAATAATTTTCAGCCAAATTTCTCTACAAAAATTCAGTTTGCATTTGCCCCATACCTTTCAGTTGGTATATTTTTTTCTGCTTGCCTGTCTTCAGAGGTGGTTGTGGTTCAGGTTTATGAAAGTACCTGGATTGTAGATGTTTACATCTGATGTAGCCATTTTAAGATCTGCTTGCAAACACTGCTGCTGAATGGTATTTCTCATTCTAAGGTAGAACAGGCCTTAAGAACAGCACCCCAGAACTGCTTATTTCTCCCCATTAATTATGGGAAGAGCCTGGAGCCACAAGCTCTGGTGTAGGTACCTTCACTGCAAACACCTAAAATTAGGTGGGATAAATGTTATGCAACAAGCTTGATGCTTTAAGCTCCTGTTCAGCAAAGCACTTACTGACAGCATGAAATGAAGCCTGAGCTTAAATGCTTTGCTGAACAGAAACCTCAGTTACAGAAGGAATGAGAAGAGAGTCATGGGGGATCACAGCAGTCCAGCTTGCACAGGGCTTCTGTTGGATTTCCACCGTGCAGTCCTACATACTGTTGTATTCCACAGCAGAAAACTTTTCTTCCTTCAATTTCCTCCTCCAAACTTTTCTTTCCACCCCCTCACGGCTCTGGCTCTCCCTGGCTGAGTCACACATGCGATGTAACCCAAAACTGGGGCAGGCAGGGCAGAGGCACGGCAGACTGCCGGGATTCACGCTCCTCGCCAGTAGCTCTTGTCCTTTTGTTTTTCTTCAGTGCTTAGCACCAAATTCTTCACCACTTGTCTCAAAACTTGAAAAGACTACATAAATGTGTGGTGGAGGGATGAGTGACCTTGGTTTGTGTAATTTGGGGCTTGGTGTAATTTGGGGCTTGGTTTGTAAACTACTGGGGGTAGGTAGCTAGGGATGAAAGCTAGAGATGAAAGAGATGAAAGCCGAGTTTGCACTCACAGACTCCAAGTTTGACTCGTGCAGGTCCAAGCACAGGCACTGTTACCCTCGTTGTTTTGTTGGCCCAGGCCACTCTGCCACCCAGTCCCAAACCACCTGGCCAGCAGGAGAACCTTTCAGGAGGAACCTTGACGTTATAGTGATTATTTTTTTATAGTCATCTTGCACCTTTGAGGCAGACCTAGTCATCACTTTTATGCAGGAAGAAGTTACTACAGTCATCTCCTGAACTTGTCCAGGGCTTTTAGGAAGGGAAA